>CAKAEH010001068.1:0-106069 GCA_916381525.1 Cercopithifilaria johnstoni
AGGTGAATAAGACTATAATACGTCGAATCAGGAAAACAGTTTTTGACATTGACTTTAGGGATTCTGCTGAATACTAACATCGCTTCTTTATAACAAAATCTCTTTTTCATAAAAATTTTGGTTACCACCACAATTTTACAAAAATTGTCAAATTATCGATAAAAAAGGTCAAAAGTTGAAAATTATTAATTTTGCAAAAAAATAAATTCAAAATTATAAATAATAAATGATAATATAATATGTGGAAAAAAAGATTTCATCAAAACGGAATTGTTTCAACAATTTCATTACTGTATCCAATTGCGTTATCATACAATCTATTTCATTTTCTTATCATATAAACAAAAATTTCGATTCGAAATTTAAATTTAAAGAGATAAAATGGCTTCTTTTATAACAAGCAAATTAAAAAATTCTATTCTAAATTTAAAGCTTTCAAAAAGAATTTCTCATAATTTGAATGACAAATAAATTGTTAGTATTTTAATTTAAAATTAAAATTTTAAAAGGAAACTTACTTGCATTACATATAAATTATTGTTAGCATAGTATAGAAGAGATTAAGAAAATATTAAAATAAAAGAAATGAAAATGATTCATCTTTTAATGGAATTTAAATAATAAATATTAATTTCTTACTTCTATGGTTAAACTTAATTTATTCCCACCTTTTTGAATTAGAATAATCAATATTAATTTCTTATTTCTAAGATTGAACTTAATTTATTCCCACCTTTTAAAATTAGAATGATAAACACCAATTTCTTATTTCTAAATTTAAATTTAATTTATTCCTACCTTTTCAATCCAAATTTCTTTTCTGCCATTCATTTTACTTTTGCTGTCGTTGAAAATTGATTTTCATTAAACATTTAATTTTCAGTTGAAAATCATTCGTAGTAATTTACTGACAGCCTCATTTGCTATTTGTGCTATTTTAAAAAAAAAAAGTTTTTTGTTTTTTCAATTTCATTGAAAAAACTTTCTTCTTTACACCTTTTGTTTTTGAGATATTCTTTTTTATGAATGGAACAAATCAGAAATTTCAAATGTTAGTGCCAGCTTTACAATTCTCAAATACATTTCGTTTTCTTGTTGATGAAAATTTGCCATACGTTTTTTGTTTTTGAGCATTTTGGCACTTTTTATTTTTGAGTGATAGAAGAAATTTTTGCTTCAAATTATTTCCATTGGAATATAATTTATATTTTATGTATTTGAAAACGAAAAAATTTTCAACTGTCAATTATATTGGAGAATAAGGATAATTATTCATAGTAATTAAACAAAACTTATATAATTATTAAACAAATTAATTAGACAAATTAACTTCTAATAATTTTTGAAAATTTCTTATTCTTTTTTTGATTAGAATATAATTTATATTTTATGTATTTGAAAAAGAAAAAATTTTGAACTGTCAACTATGTTAGAGAATAAAAACAACCATTGATAGTAATTAAACAAAATTTATATAATTAATAAACAAATTAATTAAACAAATTAGCTTCTAGTAATTTTTGAAACAAAGGAAGAAAATAAAGCATTTTTTTTGTTAAGAAAAGAAGAAAACAATTTTTTACTTTTCTTTTGAAGAAATTAAAAATAAAAGAATATTTTGAAAAATAATTCTTTAAAAATATTTATGAAAAATACTAATAATAAGGGAATGATATATGAATGAGTCATTTTGGCATTAATTAAATAAAATATATTGAAGTAATTATGCATATATAATATCAAAGGTAATATTACTAAATAGCCCAACGTATGCTTCCTCAAATAAAACTTACTATACACTATCGTATCCCGTCTAATGCTTTCAAAAAGCATTACTGTAACGCATACAAAATTACAAACAAATGTTTTTCTATACGATAAATGGTAAAGAAAGAAAAAGAACGAAGCATTCAGCTAATGGAAGAAGAAGGTATAAATTTAAAGAAACTAAAACTGCAAAAGCATATATACTGCAAAATAAAAGCAAACATGTTACAGTAATCATAAAGATTAAGCGGAATATAACAGTACTTATTCGTTAGAATTACTATAGCATATTTTTACCTTTTTCCTTTTCCATTCCAATATTACTATAAAAACAACTATATTATAATATAGCAAAAGAAATGATTAGTCAAGTTGAAAATCAAATTAAATTATCAAATTGTTGAAAATTGAAAATAAATTTCTTTTTTCAACAAACTAATTAAAGTAAAACAATTTAAATCAATCTGTATTCAATAAACAATTATTAAATTACTAATTGTAATTATCACTTATCCAAAATTAAATCACTAATTGTAATTATCACTTATCCAAAATTAAATTACTAATTGTAATTATCACTTATCCAAAATCAAATTACTAATTGTAATTATCACTTATTCAAAATTAAATTACTAATTGTAATTATCACTTATCCAAAATTAAATCACTAATTGTAATTATCACTTATCCAAAATCAAATTACTAATTGTAATTATCACTTATCCAAAAAAAAGAGAAATAGATTGGATAATTATCGAAATTAAATAAGAAGGATGAAAATGAAAAGGAAAATCCAATAGAGGTTGTAAACAAAATAGTCATCGTATATTTTGTTTTCCAATAAACATTTCGCTTTTTTTAAAATGAATTTTTAAAATAAAATTTTAGGATAATTAACTTAACTATTTTACTATGAGTGAAATTGACTTTTGAACTTTTCTTTTCTTTATTCAAAATCACAACTTTTTCATTTTGTTTACAACTTCTTTTGTCTCAATTTTCCTTCCCATTTTTTATCAATCTTATTTAATTTTGATAATTATTCAATCTATTTCTCTTTTTTAATAAAAATTTAATAAATTTTCTAAAGGTAAGAAATTTAATTTTACTTTTGTTTTACTTTAAAAAGCAACCAAATGTATTTTTAAAAGAACACATAAAGCTTTATTTGATATCAATGAGCAGTGCCTAATAAATGATAAATTATGTGAGTGATAAGAGTCATTAGAAAATTCAAATGATGCAAAAATTGATAAACGTGCTAAGCATACTTACCTTTCATTAAGTTTCCTCCCATAACTTATCATTTAATGATGAAAATACGTCTATATCATGAATGAGTTGAATATTTCCTAATGTATAAAGTTACTTTGAATGTTGTATATGGTGCAAAAAGCTGGAACTTGATTTTTGAATTTCGAATTTCGACTATATATAGTTAGGGTTCAGAGTTCAAGTTATTATTTCTTCATATCAAGAAGACATTTTAACAAAAGCATAATTATTAAGAGATCGAATAAGATTAAAGATATATTGAGAAACATGAAGTAACTAGGAAACGTGATATTATTTACAGCAATCAAATAAATTAAAACAAAAATTATTAATTACTACTGATTTATTATCATCGATCAAATTTGATCATAGAACAAATTTCATAAACAAATTGATCGATGAGAAAATCACTGAATGAGATAAATATCTTAAAAATTTAACTTTTTATTTCTGCTAATATCACAAATCATAATAAATATCATAAATCATAATATCGATACGTTTCATTTTCAAAATTTTCAAATTTAAAAATGGAAAACATATCAATCGATATTGTTAAACATATTACAATAAATCAAATTTAATTTAAATTATTTGAAAAAGTTAGTATTATTATCACTTATCAATTTTTAATTACTCATCAAACACTAATGTTGCATTTACCACATTGTACAATGATTGCTGGAACTCATTCATTCAGTACTTGTCGTTGGTGATGATGTTGATGATGATGATTTTGGTGACGATGGTGAGTTTCCAGTTGCTTTATTTTCTTGAATTTTAGAAATTTTCAAAATTCATTTCATATTTCATTTTATTTAAAAATAATTGATACTTACAATTTTTCCACTAATACTGACTTATTTAGAAGTGTGGTAATAAAAGAATGAGAAAATAAAGATAGCAAAAAAGTTTTTATCTTATCTTTTAAAAAATATTTAACATTTTATTAATTGCATTCCACATATTTGTTTATAGCCGTACTTCTTTAGGGACACATATATCTACTTTGTTTATAGCAGTACTTCTTCAGGGAATTATCATTTATCTTATCTCAGATTCTGATATATATCAAATGATTATCACTAATAGTCACAGTTTATTATTTTGGTATGCCTTAAATGCTTATCTCGATATTTTCATATAGTCATTGTGATGATATTCACAATCTCAGGTAAGTGAAAGATAAAAGTAACAACCTTTATCGATAGATTTGGTTAAGCTAGCTGCTGCTGTTTCAGATTCCTCTCTTGCATTAACAGTTAATGATTTCGTCTGTGCCGTATACTTTCCGATATCAATATCTTTGGTGATGGATGGTGCTGTCATCACTGAACCTTTTTCAGCAGATAAACTTCGGGCAGTCCTTATCTCATTAATTTTTGTTAACGGTCCTCCTGATTTCTCCACTTCTGATCTAGAGGATTTTAAATATGTTGTTGGTGGCATTAATTCATCCTTCATAATATAAACCGGTAAAATAGCTTTTTCCGGTTTGTTTTCCACAAAATGAAACACAATCGGTTGTCCTCCTTCGATATGTGTCATATATGATGGTAATTCTGGCATCTGAAAATTACTTCATCATTCTCTTGAAACTATATTTTCAATTTCTATCGCAATAAAAAGCTCGATAGCATCTGAAACTCCAACCAATCTACCAGAATACTTATTGCCTTATATATCAATTAACTTAGTCCTGACATCTGTCAATTCTATAAGTTATTAGTGAGGAATAAGTAAGCAGAAGAAGCTAAATGTATGTTTTAAAAAAATGATTAATTATTTTGATTAATTTTTCTATCTCATTAGTAAGTTCAAAAATTACGCTTAAAACAAGAAAGGAAGTAATGAAATTTTTAAATGCAGTCTTCAGATTTCATTGAATATCAATAAATTCATCCTTATTCACGTATTATTCATAATTTCCACTTCTTTTATAAATTGAATTTTAGGACAACTTTCAAATTTAGCCTTTCTTTTAAAATAAAAATTAATATTTTGAATATTCCCTTTGCAACTTCATAAAGCTTTGATAAAATGAAAGGATTCAAATTTGTTTGATAAATATAAAATCAAAAGAAAAGAAATTACAGCTTTGAAATAATCATCGTTATCAATAATATATGTAGAAGTTGGTTCTTCGGCAGTTTTAGAATCTGTTGAAGTAGCACTCATTTGAATTGAAAAGAATTCCCAAACATTTTCTGATTCTTGAGTTTTCTACAAATTTTACCATTTTATTCTTTTATATGATTATAACATCATTTTTATTTAAGCATAAATTTAACTGAAATTATTTTTTGAAATGAAAAGGCTAAATTAAATTTAAACAATTTTAATTGTAATCACTATGACACCTTTTTCATCTATAAAATTACTGTAACCTTTTATAATTTACTGTAACTTTACGATATTACTGTAGAAATTTAGCCTTCCTATTTCAAAAAAGAAACAAAAACATTTTATAAAATTAATTAAATTGTGATTTAAAAAAGCGTTATAAAAATTTTGCTAAAAAATTTGTCGAACGAATAAATATGCCATACTTCCACAAGTGATAATTTATCCAATTGTTTTTTCTTTAATGAAATTTGTAAAATTTGTTCATCTTCCTCTTCCATTATTGCTTTTGGCCTCGTTATAAACAGAATTATAATTACGAGTAGTGTAATCGTTAAATTTATTAATGCACCAATTATGATTATCTATAATAGAATTTTAATTAAAACAAACAAAAACTTTTTATTGTTAATAGTTTTAATGATTTCTTAAAATGTAGGAGAGTAATTTAAAAATACTTTTCAAAATTGGATAGGCATAATCACTGTTATTATTGGGGATATTTTAGGCAAGTGAGTAATAATGCTGAATTTTCCGATATTTAATTTTGACATCTGATGGCGATGACAAATGTAAAAGATTATAAAAGAATTTGACATTTGACATTTGATGGTGATGACAAATGTAAAAAGTTATGAAAGAATGTCATTAATTAATTAATTAAATTAATTTTTAGGTAGTTTAATAATTTGAAATATGATTGCACTCTTTCCATTTGTTAACAAATTTCTAAATTATTATAAATTCATAGGAGAAATAATTGTTAGCTTAAATTTATCTATTATTTTCATTTTTTCATTCTTACAAAAAAGGCCAAAGAAAAATGAAGAGAGGAATAAAATAGGGTTAAGTTAAAAGTTAAGAGTAATAAATCAATCATGTGTAATAATAAATATCATACCTAAGGTAATTTATGGCTTAAAATGATTAATCCCGAATAATATACATACTTTTCAAATAGATAATTTCAAATAACACATACAAAATTAGGAGTGGACAATTTACTGTAATCCGGATGATATGATAAAGAGCTGATTGATAAACTGGATTGTATAACATTCAATATTACAACAAATAGCAACCAGCTAACCATAATTTAAATTAATCTAATAAATACAATTCATCTTCTTTCCAATCTTTCCCTTTGTATTCATTTCGAAAAAAGTATCGAAATAATTTGCATAATATCGTTTTTTTTTGGTGGATAGAAATTTTTTAAATTTAACTTAATAAATTAAAAACAAAAGGGAGATTTAAATTTTATGTAAAAGTTTTTTTTGAAAACTTTTTCTCATTTTAATTGAAAGGTATTTCAATTTTATTTTAAACCCATTTAAAACAAAAACTTATATAATTAAAATTAAATTATAAAACATGATGCCTTAGATTTAAATTAAATTATACAATACGAAATTAAATTATGAAATACGATGATAAATAATTAAATGAGTGGAATGAAAAAGATATATATTAAGTAGTTATATAAGCTTTTGTTTTAAATGAATTTAAAATAGAATTAAAATACCTTTCATTAAAAATGAAAAAAGTCTTTCAAAAAAAAATTTTATGTAAAGTTCAAATGTCATTTTTGCTTTTTAATTTATTGAGTTAAATTTAAAAAACTTCTATCCACTAAAAAGAACGATATTATGCAAATTATTTCGATACTTTTTTTAATGAGTAAAAAAGGGACCGATTGGAAAGACGATGAATTTTTGCATAATTTAACCTGACCTCTCTCATCCGTTTTTTAAAAAAAATAATGCAACAACGATGATTGCTGAAAGATTTGAAATATTCATCAAATTATAAACAATTCTCCTCTTCTTTTACTGACCTCTCTCATCCGTTTTTCATTCCGGTTATCATCGGGATACTTAAGAGAATTGCATTTCCTACATCTCTCTCTCTCTCTAAGTTAACTGAAATCATTTTACAAGACATGTTAACATAATGTATATTCACTGTACTCACATTAATAACTATTCTCACCGATTAAGTCGCGATCGCAATTAATTAATATATGAAGTTTGACGGAAAGCTTTACGGAGCTTTTCTCATGCAACCGGATGTAACCTTCAGATGGTATTATGGATGTTTACTGATATTTATTTGCCATAATTCATATAAAATAAATTAGAAATTAAAGAAACAATGATATACCAACAAAAAACGAGAGAAGAATTATATTAATTGTTTATCAATTAAATTAATAAATAATTAAGGACCAATAATAATACATTAATAATGAATAACTTAATTAATTATGTTTTAATGTAAAGGGAAAAGGTAGTTATTCTCTATTATTAAATTTAAATGAAATAAAATTTGGGAAAAACATATAAATGAGTAATTAAATTAACTAATAACCAAATGAATAAGTTAACTAATCAAGTAATTGAATGAAATAATAAGTTATTAAGTAATTGAGTTAATAAATACAAAATAAAATGACAAAGCAAACCATTCACAGAATACACATTCCCTTTCAATTCACATAATTAACAGTTGGTGACAAATGTGAGCAAAATTAATTGAGAAAATTTGGAATGGGTAAAGAGAGATAAAGGGAGAAAGAGAGAGAGAGAGAGAGAAAGAAAGAGACTACTATTACTTTGAAAAATGCATGTCGTGCAAGTGGCGAGTACACGTTTGTCAACTGAGGCGTACAAATGCTTGCTATGTGTCTGCTCGTACGTATCGTGTAAGCACGTCATGTATCTTAAAGCCGCAAACTTCATCAAAATGCCGCTCTTTCAAGTTGACACTTGTTTGCAGCTTTGACTTCCAAAGAAGTTAACAAGTGGATACTTTTATGATATGACCGAATGTGGGATACGGGTATATGTGACATATTGTGCTTTCGACATGTCTATGTATATATGTATACTTACGTGTGTTCGAATGTGTGCATTTATTATGTAATATATACAGTCCTACTATTTATATTTACGTATATGTGAATGATGTACGTTCACGTGTGCAAATGAATTTCCGTGTTAATAATCTATGTCTACGCGTACATGCATGTCGTGTCTTTAAGGGTGCATCTATGTATGCGACACATGTGTGTTTTCAATATGTATGTATGTTTATATGTATGTGTGTATGTGGTATACGAGGAGCTAGCAATGTGGCACAGTGAGGCTCACCAGCTGTCACCGAATCGTTGACAGATGAATGACTTAATTGTTTCCTCTCAATTTTTTAAGGATGAATGGGGACATTTGTCATCGTGGGATAATTAAGAAAGATCGAGAACCTTCTTGAAATGATACAGAAGGAATGGTGTGGTATTTGGTGTACAAACCACGTGTCATCCATCCATCCATACACACATCCATTAATCATTCTCACGGTTCACACCAACTTATGTTTTCTTCGAGATTTTTGATCACGAATGGATTTCAGATAATCTGTTCCATTACTGGGGTCATCAAATAATGATATCTTCGTATAAACAATTATCGATAACTATAATTTTTAATTCTTAATTTCATAACGTTCTAATCTGAATAAATATTTTCGTACTTGCTGTTTTCAATATTTGATATTTGGCAATATTTTAATGAATATTTGATAGTTGATAGCGTACGAGTGTATTTTGATGAGAAATCCGGTACTGATAAATAATTAATTGTTGCAGGTGGAGTTGAGCTTTATTGGTGAATTTGTAAGCGACGGTTTCGTTATTTTGAAGCAAACCATCAAATCAATAAATAGTGCGTTGCATAGTAAACGATGTCATTAAAATCAGTCGTATTGGGCGATGATCGAGAAGCATCCATCAAGCATCAGGTGGAAAAAGAACTTAACAAAAACATTATTAAGTTGTCTTCTAAAATAATTAATTGATCAATTGCTGACCAAATAACTCTTCGGAGAATATTGGGAATAATTGCTGGAGTTTAAACTCATATTATTGTCTGAAATCTTTGAATATGAATTGCAAGAAACTCAAGATTAATAGTTAGCATGGGAAGGTGGTACGGACTGTGTTCAAGAAATATTTCTTTTTCAAACTTCCATTTGTAGTTTGTTGAAAATGAATTCAAAGATTATGAAAACTGCTGAAGAAAAGTGTTATGGGTGATTTGAAAAAAAAGACAAGAAATTTTTGCTCATTTTTTAGCAGCAAGAAATAATGGAAAAACACGAAATACTTTTGAACTTCAAGTCAATGATTTTTAATCTCCTGATCGTAACAGTGAGAATTGAATTATAGCTCAGTTTAACTTGCCATTCACGAAAATTTCGTTTGATTAATTGACATTCTTTTCTTTAATTATTACATATTGTTCGTTGCCATCGTTATTTATCTGACTTTCAGGTTGTATCGGTACATAAAGCGTTAAATAAAAATGAAGTACCACTTAAACATAAACATGCACGGCAAGTAATCGTTGGAACGCATAAGGAGAAATCTTGTGCATTATTTTGGAGTTGTATTTCGCGCATTCAGCTGGAAAAAAACCCAGTCATTAGCTGGAAATTTTGTCATTTGCTTCACAAGGTTTGTTTTTACTTGAGAAAAGATTTCCAATTAAAAGAATTTCAATACATAAATTTTCATAACCAGTATGTCATCAGATATTTTAAGACTTTTTAGAGATTTACATTATTTCCAATTAATCTGATGAGATATTTTAATTCTGTTTGATGATTATTAGGTATTGTTTACGATACTTTATCTTACTTTTCGGCGCACAACTGTAGATATTTCAAGGCCTAGTAGTCTTTTTTATGTTTTTTCAATAGTGAATTACAGTAGATGATTCATCACTAAAAACGAGTTTGTGACTGTTTTAAATTAGTTGGCCTTTTGCAGGTTTGCAAATGTTACTTGCCTTCCCTAATAATATTGTATCGGCTTGTGCTTTTTGCAGCTAATCCAGGATGGTCATCGAAAAGTGTTAGAAGAATCGGTTCGGTATAAAGCCCGTATCGAAGCGCTAGGGAATTTTTGGTATCATCTTGAGAATTCCGATTACGGTCGGCCTAATTCTTCTTATTGTAAAATGCTCGTCAGCCGCCTCGAATTTCATAGCCGAGTCAGCAATTATGTTTAGTCGTTTTTTTTTTTTTGGTCATCCACAGTCCACGTTTTGGAATTTCTATCCGTTGTGGAAATCCTGAATTTACCTTTGTTTCAGAATCATTCTATACCGGGGAATCTAAGATTGAACGCTAATCAGGTTAAGGCATTAACAAATGCTGATGTGAACCAGTCGTTTGAGCTTTCAATTGAAATGCTGGATCAAATGGATGATTTGCTGGCTTTGCAGGCGGCCGGTAATTTTTTAATGAATTATAATTTTTTATTATCTAACCAGATGTTAAAATGTTTTGGTGAAGGCTTATATTATTTTAGTTCTCAGAAAAGTGGACAATGTTAATTGGAGTTCTTTAGTTCCTCAAGGACAGTGCATGTTATCACCATTAATACTTATAATTCTTGATACAAGCAAATTCTATGATCATCTGGTGAAATTAATTTTCAAGTTGCATTCAAGTAAGCGATATTTTCTATTCGTGTAACACATAGGCTGGCAAAAAACAAGCTTTTTGAATATGGTACCTTGAAAATAGAATTTCTGATAGTTTTGATCAAAGCAATCTTCCATTTTTAACGGGTTTTATCCAACTGGATCTATCATTAGTCCTTATCTTGATCTTAATACCGTACGCTCGTCTTCACCTTTTTTCGTTTTAGAATATTTGCAATTTTATTTCAACCATTACTGGCACATTTTCAGCTACAAATTTTTTCAGAATTGCCTCCAGACGCACTGCAAGGTCATAGGAGTCGATTCAATTCTATTTTTCAGCAAACAAAGGAATTTTATGAAACTTCAACAAATTTGCAGTATTTTAAATTTCTAGTTTCAATTCCAAAACTGCCGACATATCCACCTAATTTTCTTCAGGTATCACATTTATCTTGCCTTTGATTTTCTCCTTAATTTCAGGTTTCTGATTTTTTAATTAACTTAATGTCGTAAAAAATTTGGGAAAGTTTTAGGCATCTGAACTCGAAAGTTATCAAGCACCAAATGCTTATCTTCACGGTGATAACGTTAGCGAAGCCGATACTCCTCCTGATGAACGATCTGTAACTGAAGAAAGTTTAGTCGATGTTGTAGAAACTGGATTGCAGAACAGTTTTGATCATATGGGTTCAAAGTAATTCTTGTGCTACTTTTCTGTGATTTACCTTGTTTCTTCCTACGTCGTTGCAGTGTGACAAATTTGTTCGCAGTTTTAAGTTTCACTTGCCTAGTTTGTTTCTTGTACTGTCTTCAGTGCTGGTACCACTTCTTATCTATTCCTAAATAATCGTAATTTCAGAGATGCGATAATTGAAGCTTTAAGGCGAGACGTGGAAGATGCGCGTTATCACAATGAAAGGCTTATGAACGAGGTATGTATTTCTATTCACTTCTACTTTGGAGTCTTTTGTTTAGCTTTGCAAATTACAGTTACAATTTATTTCAGGCACGTGCTCGTATTGAACAGTATGAAAAACGCTTAGTGCAAGCGCAACAAGAAAATGATCATTACAAGCAGACACTGGATGAAGTGAAGGTGCACATGAATATTTATCTAATATTATTATCTGCGGATGCCCTTAACTTATTTTCTATGTTTAACGAAATTTATTTAACAAAAAAAATATGATTTTACACTTCGAAATTTAGGGCGAAGTCGATAGGTTACGACAGTTAACCATAGCAAGGGGACAGCAGGCAGTCGATGAGGCCCGGTTACTCGAAACTGAACAAAAAGCTCAAAGCAGTGAACTTAATTATCAGAGAATGAAGAGCGCTTATACTAATTTACGACAAGAGCACATTGAGGTAGCTTTTATGGCGCAATTGGTACTTTTATTGCTCTTTTCTTTGTTTTTTAGAGTGTTTAATCAGGAAATATCGATTCCACGTCTCTGCGCTTCTGGTTGGGTCGTGTAATATGGTAATTCAACCACAATTATTCTTGCTGACATAGAGTTTTTAGGCCCTCAAGAAGCTTTCTGAGGCTCAGAAAGAGTTAACATCTTGTCAGACGGAGAAGCAAGGCAGTGAAGAAACCATTTCAAATCTGGAAAAGAAAGTAGCAGATTTGGAACAAGAAACAACCGATAACAAAGAAAAAGTACAAGATGCTAGTATAAACATCGACAACCTCCAAAGAAGGATAACTGAACGAGATAATGAAGTTCGGGAACTGAAGCAAGTATGTTGTAAATCAAAAAGTATTGATGACTGGATAAATCACATGAACATGCAAAACTTTCAACTGTTCGTATCCATATGATTTTGACAGATAGAACTTTCTCGTTTTCCGGCTTCTTTTTTTGATTCTCCAATCCTACTGTTCAATGCACTGGATACTAGAAATCAAGTATTTTAAATATTAAGTTGCCACATTTTCCTTCGAATTAGGTGAAGAACAAAAAAACCATGAATAATAGAGTTAAATAATATTAGTTCAGAGGTTGATGTTTTAAAAGAAAATCTATCCAAAAGACAGGAAGGAAGTTTAAGATTAGAACAAAAAATTCGAGCAGTAGGTGGTTACGTTAGTAAATTGAGATTTGAGGCAGAAAGATCAGTTTCGGAGAAACAGTTCTTTGCTTAATAATTTTTTTTGTCTAATTGATGTTAAATGAAGTTTCCTCGAGCAAGTAGGGTTGAAAGCGACAAAGTCGAAAATGATCTGTCAGGATTGCTAAAGTGATCTGCCAGAACTGTGTCGGAAGATTTAGAAATTGCTGACGAGATTTGTACGTAACCATTAGCGGTACCAGTAGATCATTTTATCTCAGTCTGAAGTGAACATTTTGGTTCAGAGATAAAGGAAAATTTAGTCTAAATAGTCGGAATTTTTGCAGACAATGGAGCAGATGAAAGCAGAAAATATCAAGAATGTGGAAGAAATGGAAGAGAAAAACACAGCCAAATTAGACACTGTTCTGAAAAATTCATTAAGTAATAGTTTTTTTATATTTCATTTTCGGATATTCATAACTTTATCAAGCTTCTATGACAGTTATACAGTTGCATTTTTATCTCGTTCATTTCACCATTACAGTTTCTTTGGGTGAAGTGTATAGTCAAATCCTGAAACAGTCGGGTGAGGATCTCCAGCATGTTTTATCAATCACTTACCCTAATCGTAAGTACATTTTTATTCATTTTTTAGTAGTATCATAAATACATAAATACAGTAAATAATTACATTCGTAAAGAGTCATGGCAATATTTTCATGGATCATATTTTGCGGAGATACGAGCTATGGTCTTACTATAGCTCATGTAATTTCCTATTTATCATGACTCTTTACGAATGTTTGAAAGTATTTGGTAAAAAGAAAGGTTGGAGTATTTTTGGCATTGATTTTATTGTCTAACACTTAACTGTGAGTTCGCTCTTACGATAACTGTGACATAAATTTCAGAATTAGTTCTACCAGCTCTTCGTTTTGTCGTTGAAACTACTGAAAAAGCGATTAATGAAGCCGATGGTGAACAATCTGACAAGTTATTTCGTACTTTGACTTTTTTGGGGCATTATCTTGCTGATGTTTTATTAAATAGTGCTGCTGCGGCTAATGTTGTTTCTATCGAGCATTTTCAAAGTATGTTCACAATCAGTTCTATTATTCGTGCATTTGAAATGTGATATTTTTATCTCCTCGATTTTCAATTAAAAAAGAAAAATGATTTGAAGGAAATAGAAATCGAATGCGGAAACTTAATAGATTTATAGATCTGACATTTTTTACTTCTACATCAATTAAATTAAAGGAATTTTTGTTTGGTAGTTCCATTATGCGCATTGCAGTAGTGCAGGAACAATGCTGTATTGTAATAGCTGACGCTGTTACTGCTTATTCAGTGGTTGGAAACCGAAGTTTGAAGTCTGTTAAGGAACCTTTGGTAAAGCTTAAGGTAGGTTATCATATTTGTCCGTGTTAATACTGGATACATTTTGACTATCGGCACATGTTCAAATTGTTAGAAGTGATTGGACTTTTTCGCATTTCATTATTCATTTTAATTTTGTTATACTATTTATAGAGTTCTTTGGAAAGACTAGAAGAAATGTGTCTCAATTTGCCGGCTGGTTCGAGTGATGTGACGGCTGAAATAATCGGTGCTGAACTTGAGCAAGAGATGAAACGTATGGACGAAGCAATCCAAAAAGCTGTACAATTAATTGAAGAAATGCAAAAGAAAAGTCGAGCTACTGATTCCGGGATACGGTTAGCAACTTGTTAAAATATGTTCTAGTGAAATGGAAAATTTCTCTCATAATTTAGGCTTCACAAAGCCTTTGGATTCACTTCTCTCGAAAAATAATCAATGTCATCATATTCGACGTGTTTCCTGTAAGGAAGTCATAAATCGGATCATTCTATTCATATATTTTGAAAAATTATTATCAAATCTTTTAGAATTATTAAACACTCTATTCCAGTTTAAAGGTCAGCGAAGAAATTTTGGATTCTTGCAACCAGCTAATGGCAGCAATAGTAACGTTGGTAACAAAAAGTCGAGCATTGCAAGAAGAGATCGTTGCCGCTGGTCATGGCACAGCTAATCCAAATGAATTTTATAAACGAAATCATCAGTGGACTGAAGGTTTACTTTCAGCAGCTAGAGCGGTTGGAGTTGCAGCAACGGTGCTTGTGTAAGTCATCATCTGCTCAACAATTTAAGTAGCTTACTATTTATTGTATTAGGTACATAACAACATTTCGTTCAGGTACATAACAGAAACCGTGTTTTAACTGTAACTGATAAGATTTTATCAGATTTTATCATTTTATCGTTTTATCAGATTTTTAATAATAGTTTTTGTATGAAAAACTTCTTTTCCAACCGATGTTGTTTAAATTATGCTCCAGAGTCAATATTTGTGTTTCTAATATATCATTTAATGTTGATACACCTCTCACTATCCCATTTACAGTCAAAGGGCGGATGATGTAGTTTCTTGTCAAGGGAAATTGGAATATTTGATTGTTGCATCACAAGAGATTGCAGCAAGCACTGCACAATTGTTTGTATCATCTCGTGTGAAAGCAGACCGTGATTCACAGCGATTGAAAGAGCTCTCTGCAGCATCCTGTTCGGTAAATAACTGTACTGCAAATATTGTTGCTACGGTGAAAAATGCTCAAATAACCTTGAATGAGCAAAGTAAGTTCCTCTTCTGCTAAAGACTGCTTTATCAAGACATTTAACTTCCTCCGAAGTAACAACAAGTAAACACATGCCGTGTCTTTAATAACTTTCAAAATCCGTTTCAAATACCTTATGCTTCATTTTGTTATCGACATTTTTATGCAACAGAACAGCAAAAAAAATTATGAAAATCATATTTATTGGAATAAAAAGCAAGTATTTAATGTGATAACATGGCAAAGAAGTACCATTTTCAAAGTTTTTAAAAGAATGTTGTGATTTCTTGTCACAAAAATTTGAAGTAGATTTTTTAGGAGATCTCGACTTTAGTCATTATACTCTACACGATACAAAAAAAGAAG
The DNA here is from genome assembly GCA_916381525.1 of Cercopithifilaria johnstoni. Lineage (NCBI taxonomy): Eukaryota > Metazoa > Nematoda > Chromadorea > Rhabditida > Onchocercidae > Cercopithifilaria > Cercopithifilaria johnstoni. Next base: position 15,938 of record CAKAEH010001068.1, read on the forward strand.
AAATGGAAAGCCAGGTACGTATTTTGGAGCTGGAAGACAAATTAGTACGCGAACGGACACATCTTGCGCAGCTAAGAAAGCAACATTATCAACTCGCCCAAATTGCTGAAAATGATAGTATTTCTGCTGATAGATAAAGCGAGCACAATGATTGTGCTATGAACTAAGCTAAAGAATCTGAAAATTTATTGTTGTCGGAAGTCTAGAATTTTGTTTCGGTTTTTAATTCAAATAGACATTCATTCTTTTCAGTGTTAGTTTTATATGTACTTATATATAAAATTATGATATTTTTGGGGTTTTGGTTAGCAAACATAACATCAACATCATTTCCTATAGTTTTCTCTATAGGTCTCAAACTACATGATGAGCTTTATCTATTAGTTCTTTTAGAATTGAAGAGATCAATTCTGCTACATTTCAGAAAAATTCTGGATTGCTAAACATGTCAGTAAAAATGCTTTATTGTATATTACTTTGTGATTTTCATTTAATTTTATGAACTCTGAATTTGAATTTCATTAGTTTAATTAAGATTTCTGTTTTTGGATTTGAAAATTTTTTTCCATTGCGGATTATAGTCGGTATAATTTATAATATTTAAGCAACTAAATTGTTGAATTTTATAGTTTTCTCTTTGGTGAATTGAGAAAAGCAACGAATTATTATGTTTCTTTGTGATATCATTCTTGTGATCACTAATATTTGATCTATCGATACTTATCTCACACATAGATTTTCTTTAATCTTTAATGTACATTGCATATGCTTTGATTGATGATAATAACTACTGACGCGTTTATGAACGGGAAAAATAATTTGTTATTAGGTATAACTGTCACATAGGTTTATTAATAATTGCTTTGATCTAAAGTGATAATCAGTTTGATTCGATTTGATTCTCATATGTTAGCAATTGATAGTATATTTATAATTTGTCATTTTTTTTCACAGGTTTGAAATCTTCAAGCTTCTCACTATTTCACATTGTGAAAACTATATTTGATGCATTTTAATTCATTTATTTTTTTGTTATTTGTGCAAGAATTTTTTAAGAGCAGCATTAAATCTTAAGTTGCTTTTATCTATAGTTTAAAATAATAAATAATTCAACTAATATAGTTGCATTATCTTTTTGTTTTTCATGCATATTAGTTGTTTCTAAAAAATCAAGCACTACTTGCAATATTAACGTATCATTATCCTTTGGTATTTTCCTTTTTCCTGAATAAGCTATCCGAAGGTTGTTTGAACCGATAAATTAGTGAAAATAATTTTTGTTCGTTTTTTCCAGTAAGTTTTCCATCATGTGATTATTATGCAGCTGCAAAGAGGAAGTTTGTTCGAATTCATTATGTGAGATTGTGGAAGGTATTGGTTAATAGTTAGGAATTTATTTTGCGATCAATTGTACAAAAATCAAGGCTTTTCTAATTCCGATTAATATTATGAAATTTATGAAGGCGATACTATTTTCTTTTTCTACTCAGATCTTCATTGGAATTGGCAAATAATGGATGATGTAAATGGACATGAGCATGATGAACATTCACCGTTGTTAAGCAACGAAAGATCAATAATCACTCCAAATTATGAAGGTGTTGAAAGTCAAGGTACGGAGACTTTTATATCGGATGAACCGGAAGGATATGTTAGTCATGAAGAAGAACGTCATACTGTACCGCAAATAGAGCAAACAATTTCGCACGCTATCGGCGAATCAGGCGAAGTTTCCAGACATACCGGTCCAACTGTTACATGCCGTGTATGCTCAGCTACAATTGTTATCGAAGGCAAGGTCAAGAAATTTTCTTCGAGATTTTCAATTATTGAGTAAAAATTTTTTTTTATTGTCTAATAGATTATACATTAACAGTTGCTGGAAATTTGGATATTGGACAATTGTTATTCAATGAGGTATTATCTGGTGAGGATTCTTTATTTCTTATTGGATTATATATTAACATTGCGTGTGAGACAGCTTAACAAATGGACAGTTTAATAATTCTCAGTTAAATTTTAATTAATATTTTGTAGTATGTTATATATTTATTCTTTATGAAGCATTTTTTTTCAGACTAGACAACATGTGGTGAAGTGTATTCACTGCAATGAAGCAACACCAATTCGTGCTGCGCCATCTGGTAAAAAGTATGTACGTTGCCCGTGCAACTGTCTTTTGCTTTGTAAAGCTTCTTCAAATCGTATCGCTTGTCCTCGTACCAATTGTAAACGTGTTATCACGTTAGGTGGTAGTGCGCCAGTTGGTACTGCGGTTAGGTATGTTCATAATTTTAGTATGTTTTCAAATTAATGCTGGACAGGAATTATGTATGGTTTCATCTATTTTTAAAAAGGAAAAATGAAATCAACTTCTTGCTACGGTGATTTGTCATGGAAGAGTTTTGCAGTAAGTTTATAATAGTAACTCGATATATTTCTATGAATAGCCGTGTGCAATGAAATGACACATTTTATAGAGCTCCAACTGGAACATGCCGAGTTCTGTGTGCTCATTGTCAAGAAATTTTCATGTTCAACACACTCAATGTTACCGTTGCGAAATGCCCACATTGTCAGAAAATGTTAGTTTACCTCCATAATTCAAAAACTATGTCATTTCAGTGCATTTGAATTTTTGTTCGTGTATTAAGAAATCTATAGGAATAAGTAGAATAAAGAACTGAATTGATAATTCTTAGCACATATCATCTTTTATACACGATTTATTATTTTGTTAGTTGAAGAATGAATAAATAAATGTTATAGTTCATCGGTGGGTCGTGAATATGCTCGTAACAGAGCAATCTTTTTCGTCGTCTGCTCCTTGTTGTTTTTAATAGCTGCGCTTGGTTTAATGGTAAATTCCTTCATTCATTATTCCTCTGAATTTTTATTAAGTGTTCTAGTATTTCGAGATAACAATAGCTTATATTAAAATTCAATAATAAACTTCATCTATATTTTTTTTGATCGTTTCATCTCTATTATTTTAACTCATAGATGTTAATTCATTTCTCACTTTTCAATGACATTGCGCTTAAAACATGTATGTTGACGTATTATTATTAACATTCATACTTCAGGCGTTACCGATTTAATTGAGAATGATCAGAATATAAAACTTTGATTCACTGGATTACTTCTATTTTTTTTTTTTTACTAATGGTATTTTTTCCAGATAGGGACGTGGCATTCGGCGAAATCTGCAACTTTCATCTATCTTATCTGGCTGTGTGTCATTGCTATCGCGTTGTTTTTCTTCTTCCGTTTCGCGTATTTTATAAAACTGAAAACAAGCACAGTTATTTCTCCATTGTAACGAAATACGGTTTGCTCGTATGTCTTTGTAAAAAAGATGTGATTCTGATCCGGCGTTGAACTTTTTTGTATGCCTTAACTGTTTTACTTGCAACTTCTGCTTCAGCATTTATTGCTTTTCTAGGAACTTTTATATTGCTCTGCAGTCTTTTATTTTTAATTTTCGATTGTATAAACGATGCATATATATTTTTTCAATCCTATATGGATTTATTGTGAAAACTTTTATTCTATTTATAATAGATTCTGTATAAATGCAATGAAGTGCTCTATTTTCCAATCTTATTGTTAAGCTCATTCCAGGGAAGAGGTTTATCATTATTAGTTTTTCTATTTTAGTATTTTATTAGAAGGCTTTTTTAATTATCATCCTAGATGAAAGTCTATAATACAACATAATAAAATGCTTGGTTTTGGTTCTACTCCAGCAAACAATTTACATGTTTTTTCACTCCTCAGGTTTTTTATAAGCTTCTCTCACTTATTTCATACTCCTATTAGGTTCACTCTTAAAGACTTGATTAATGTTTAAAGAATGAGTTTCATTGTAAGTGATTTTGTAAATGAAAAAATCATATAACTTTTCCTCATCCGTTTTCAATTGCCATATTTAAAAATGGAACCTATTATTATACAAATTTGTAAGAATTTAAGACTTTAGTTGCTTTTTGCTCTAAATATATTTTCAAGATTAAAAGATTCCATGAATTGATTGATATAATTTTTAAGCTTCTCATACTCCAAAACAATAATAATTTTCAGGTGAAAATTCCGTAATATTATCGCTTCTCTTATACTATTGCTTGTGAAATAATTTAATAAAGAATTACTTTCAATTAGATTTCCATGAATTCTTCCCTGGAGAATTGTCTCACGAATTTTCATTTTGGCTATATTTAGTTGCTTTTGCATCGGTTTTCAAATTGTCACATTTATTTTTCTAAATTGTTGAAATATTTTTTGATTTATCATAGGAAATTAATGTTTACCATCATTGTTTTATGCTTCATTCTCTGCAAAATTTTTGTTAGCAATGAAAATCTCAGATTTCTTTTCATGCTAATTGATTTAATTACGATTAATTTTCCGGTAGTTGTTTTTCAATTTTTAATTTATTTCGATTCACAATAGATCATATTGATATCAAACTTATTTTTTTGCTTAAGCACTCTCTTTTTCTTTCTTTTATCATTCTCATTTATTTGTTTATTTTCATCTTTCGCATGAAATAAATTGTAACAAAAATTGTAATGATTATTTTTGTATCATTCAAGTAATTAAGTATTAAATAATTAAATAATTAAATGTTCATATTAAAAGTTTGATCAATTTTTGTGAACAATTGGCGTAAAATCGTGAAATTTTATATTTCAAACTAATAATTACTTGATTAAATCAAAAGAAAGAAAAGGAATTGCATAAAATAATTGTTTCGAGGGTTGAAAATGTATATTTGAGAAAATAATCAAAAAGTTGATATCACACAATAATAGTTGAATATGATATGATAAGCATGGTCACATGATTTTCATATGATATTTGCTTATCATATTCAACATTATTTTAGAATATCGTTGTAGTATTTTACAATAAGCTACTTTGAATTAGATACGACTTTCAGAAGTTAGTAATTGATTGTGGTAGCTTAAATTTGGTAAACTGAGAAAAGTGAAAAGGAAGTATTTCTTATTTGATAGTATTTCTTTTTTCAGTTTCACCCGTATTTTATGGTATCCAGTTTATGCTGATGAATAATCGTTTGTTGGTTTTATCATTGTATAAACGAATTTTACGGAAAGCCGATAGTTTTGTATACACGGATAAGGAATATTTCTGTGAACGAGTTTATCGTGAATTTTTTTTCAATAAGAAAGCTACCGGTAAAAAGGCGGAACAACTTGTGCAGGTTTTTGAATTTTTTGCATTTTCAGTAAATGGGAGGTATTTGTCGTCATTTACTATACAGCATTAGCTGAGAAATGACTTAAGAAAAATCACTGCTATAATTTAAAAGTTCTTTATTTAAATTCAAATTATACGTGTCTATGTGGTAGGAGCAAATCCTTTTATCTATATTAAAGCACCAGAAGAATTAAAAAAATAGAGTATTTCAACTGGTTTTGGGTGGAGAATAAAGGACTAGTTAAAAGAGTTGACTGATTTTTAACAAATCTTTCATCCCAACTTTAGAAACTCAAGTGATGAATCTGTAAGAAATTTTGTTTGAAGCTGTTGATGAAAGCTAGTTTTTATATACACCGTTCAAGTGTTTTTGTTCTATTATCGAATTTTTTGTTGACAGAGTATTTTATTGACAGTATCTGGTAATAAAGATGTGCTTTAGTTAAGTGCTTAGGTAATAATTAGTGAAATATTTTGAAATAATATTTTTCTATGCTAACAAAAAGGATGTTCTTACTAATATTATATTCTTTGGTTACACCACAGTTCTGTTTTTCTAAACGAATTTGTCAGAAACGTTTTACATGAAATTTGTTGATTTTAGAAAGCCGAACAACTGTTGAAGTTGGATCGATTTTGTTGACGTATAAATTATGGTTTGCATATTGGGAATTGAAAGCAGCGCTAATAAAGTTGGTGTTGGAATTATTCGTGATGGCAAGGTATTCATCTTTACCCATTATTATTACCCTCCAATTTTGCGTAATTTTGACGATTATGTTAATTTTCTCGCGGCATACATTTATACATTTATATGTAGGTGTTGTCAAATCCTCGGGCTACTTTCCATGCCCCACTTGGCCAAGGATTTCGACCACCCGAAACAGCAGCACATCATAGGCAAAATGTCGTTCGCATTGTTATTGATGCTTTACAACAGGCTGATATCAAAGTAAGTATTATAATACAAATTAAACGAAGTATTATAGTATTTCATATAATTTACACAAAACCACAGATCTTCGAAGTTTTTGTATTTTCTATCATCTCTCTCTCTCTTATTCAATTATTAAAAAGTTTGTAATTACCACAACACGTCGAAGCAGAAATATCGAAAGCATGTGGTGTTACATAAATAGTATTCTCTGGTCTGACTAACTTGCTTATCTAAAGTTTTAATCTTTCATAGTTAATGAAAGATCCAACAAAGGGTTTTGCGATCAAGTATATTGCATTTAGAAGTATTGTATGCTCTTTTATATGTATGTGACCAATAGTTGATGTTAGTTAATATGCGACATTGAGACTTTTCCTTAGAATCCACAAAATGAAATTGATGGAATTGCTTATACAAAAGGACCAGGAATGGGTGCTCCACTGCAAGTTGGTGCAATCGTAGCACGTACATTGTCGCAGTTATGGTCGATCCCGATTTATCCAGTGAATCATTGTATTGGGCATATTGAAATGGGACGTCTTATTACGAAAGCGGAAAATCCAGTAGTACTCTATGTCAGTGGAGGCAATACTCAGGTATATTAAGTTATGATTATCTTGCTCTTCTTATTTTGATTTTGATGAACATGTTGTTAGTAGGTTGATTTTCTTTCAGGTCATCAGCTATTCTAATCAACGCTATAGGATATTTGGTGAAACGTTAGATATTGCTGTTGGTAATTGTCTGGATAGGTATATTTGATTCTATTTGTTTTTGATACATTTGAAAAGTTCCAACTCATGTTAATTTTTATATACATTTCTTGCTTACGATAAATTTTGAGTGATTCATGAAAATATTTATGCTTCTTTAGATTTGCACGATTGGTAGACCTTTCAAATGATCCGTTCCCAGCTTACAATTTGGAACAGCTTGCCTTAGAAGGCAAAAAGCTTATCTCATTACCATATACTGTAAAAGGAATGGATTTATCACTTTCTGGCATACTTTCTTATGTCAAACACAAAGGTTTGCAAATGATTCGAGCTGGTGAATGTACTGCTGCTGATCTGTGTTTCTCTTTGCAGGTTAGTAGAAACTTACATAGTTCTATGGGACAATTATTGAAATTTCACTTATTTTCGCATAGAACTTTTGCTTGAATAGCATCAAAATTATATAATTTCGAAATTCGTGGATTAATTTCTGAAGGAAAATTCTTAGGAAATTTTGCATTAAATTGTCTTCTTCATCAAAAATATTTTCGTGTTTTACGGATTGAAATTCCTTTTCAGGAAACAGTATTTGCTATGTTAGTAGAAATCACCGAAAGAGCGATGGCACATTGTAGTAGTAACGAAGTATTAATCGTAGGTGGTGTTGGTTCTAATAAGCGTCTTCAAGCGATGATGTCAGCTATGGCCGAACAACGGTAAACAGTTTGATAGCAGTACTGTGAAATACTCCTTTCAAATGAAATTGTATTGGAATAAAATATATGGACAGTTTGGGAATGGTTTTGAATAAAATATGCAGACAAAAAATTTTGAACTTAATCTTTTTCTAGAGGTGCGAAATTATTTGCGACAGATGAAAGATTCTGTATTGATAACGGCGCAATGATTGCCCAAGTTGGTTGGCATATGGCAAATGCTAAAATGGTAATTGCTCTTGACGAGTGTAGAACCACGCAACGTTTTCGCACTGATCAAGTCCATGTTGTCTGGCGTGAGTGATGGGATTATGGATGAATCATCATCATGATATATCAGGAATCATCTTTGTTTCAGAACTAATGCAAATTTGGCTTTAAAATGCAACTTAATTATTTACTATCGGTGTATATATGCGTTAAATGGTGCAATTTTTTGTCATTATTTAGTAGAAGCAGGTCCGGTATTCTGTTTCTCTCCATCTGATTATGTCAAATGGTTGATTTTGCTTCCTCTACTTCTGAAAATAATTCTCTTCAAAGTATTTCTGAAAATTCACTCCATAATTGTGAGTATTATCTATTCGTTTAGTGAAAGAATAATCACTGTCTAGTGATGTATGGAATGATATATTATATATTGATTCATAAATCGTGAAGTGTAATAAAATTTCGCAAAACATATTTACTATTTTTGTGGTGACAATAAAATGCATAATGCTGCAGAAATTTTTCATGGCTAAACTAAAAATTGGTGCTAGACATTTTTGAAATAATCCCACAAATCAGCTTAATAGTATCTTACCTGTTTGCTAAGCAGATTTCATTTATTCCTGACATTTATTAGATAATCCAAATGTTGTTAGTTATGGATCTATCAATCGTCTTGACATATTTCTCTTCGAGTTGTTTATAATTTGCTCGTAAAATGAAAGAGTTATTTATTCTTTATTAATTTATTAAATTGCATCAGTTTCTATTAATCTCATTATCAATTCCTGCATTTGCATATGCAAAACTACATTTATTTATTTGTCATGCTTTTAGTTCAGTCATGTATAGAAGCAGCTGAGCGGTATTATTTCTGGATATTTGTTATTCTAATCCTTCCAGCCATTATTAACTTTGCTTCATTAGCGTTATCACTTGTCACCATTTTTCACGTTCGTCGATTGAAAAGTGTTACAGAAGCTGTCACCAGCAGGTGAATATTTTATCTTCTTAACATTAGAATGTTAGCTTATTTAATCCTCAATTTATTCAAAGTTTAAAAAAGTTTTGTAGTTTCCATTAATTTTTCCAAACTTCTTTTCAATTGTTTAATTGTCCTCTTTTTTTTACTTCTCATAGTTAATGAAAAGCTTAATATTTGAAATCAAGAAAAAGATGAAATAAAAGATTCCGAATTGTAGTAAACAATTAAAATGTAATCGTACTGAATACGATGAAAGATTTTCATAACATTTGAAGATATTCTTGCTTATAGCACCCATTGGTTGGCAAGAACGGCAAATCGAGTTGGATTCGGTATCACTGCGCGTAATGCATTAATGGAATATGCAAAAAAGAAAAATTTGGGAAAATTGATTCCAAGTAGCGCATAAAAATCGATTTGAGCATTCCTAAGTTTCATAGTTCAATGAATAACTATAATAAATTTGACAGTGATGACAAATTTCACTATATACGAATTTATTTTTAAATTTTTAATTTCTATTTATTTATTTGTTTATACTATAAAATATGCTTTTTGGATTCAGTAATAGAAAAAGTAGAATATATAAGAATATTTGTTTATTTTTATTTAAAAATTGTTTATCAATTTTTTTCAATCTCCTATAATTACAACTGTTTTTTTAATATTTAAATTTTTATTAATGTTTTATTCAATTATTTATTATTCTTTCTTATGATCAACGACAACAATGTATTTGATAATAAAAAATAATTTTGCTTCTTAATCCATCTTTTGCTTTCGCTTTCCAATATATATGCTCCATTAATTATATGTAACTCAAATTTTTGATAGTATTTCCATTAATTAACCAATTATAAACATATATCTTAATTGTATAATTTTTCTGAATCTACATTAACTCTAACGATGAATTCGATTTAATATTAATTAGTCTATGTTATAAATGATATGTTAGCATATTGTTTGTTCATGTTAACATTTGCAGTAAGATGCTTGATATTTCATTAACTGGTATCAAATTATTCGATTCTTAATTTAGTCAAATATATTCTTCAGGATTGATAAATAACCCTATAATACAATCCCTATTCTAATCAGGTTGTTTAACCTGATACCATTATTGCAAATGATCACTTATTTTATGCGTCGAATAAATTTGTACTTTAATTTTTGATCTACTTAAACTCTTACTTTTTGCTTTCTATTCCATTTCATATTTCTTCTCATTTCTTGCCAGTTTCATTTTCGGTGAAATTTTCGAATGACGCATGTATACATTGACATATTAATGATATCGAAAAAGAAAACTTGTTTCATTTCTTGTTCAATTTTTAGATAAAAGAAGTAGAAACCAAATTACACCATCTACAATATTCACAAATAAATATTGATTAATATTTAGTCTTATGAAAAAATTTTTCTTTCCGTTGCTTAGAAATAATGTAAAAGTTAATGAAAGTCATATATTATCCGAATTCCTTCATTATTTATGCAATACTTATTCCTTCATCATTATCATTATTTATTTATTATTCATTATTTATTTATTTATTCATTATTTATGCAATAATTATTTATGAAATACTTACTTTAACATTATTGTTGAAGATTGATTTTTAGTAAATTAATGAAACTTCTGCTTAGTTAAGTGATAATTAAATTGTCTGTTAATAATATCAAATTTTCAGTTAAGATAAAAAATCCTTATTAATAATTGTAAAGTGATAATTAAATTGTCTGTTAATAATATCAAAATTTCAGTTAAGATAAAAAATCTTTATTAATAATTGTTAAGTGATAATTAATTGTCTGTTAATAATATCGAAATTTCATTTAAGATAAAAAAAAAAGGATATAATTAGATTAACAATTATTAATAAGGATTGTTTGGAGGGTGAATGAAAGGTCAACGGTTAGGATTTTAATAACCCTTCTTCAGAATATTACAGTTTATGATGATGATGATGATGATGATGATGATGATGATGATGATGATCTGATTCTTCAAATTTTAAAAATAAATGAAATTTTCCTTTTTTTTTATCGTTTTTCCTTATCCATTCATTTTAATGATTATTTTTGATTCGTATATGTATATATTAGGCTAAAATTGAAAGTTGCTTTAAGTCCTAAATTATTTATATGGAAATATGTATTTTAATGAATTTTTAATATTTTCTAGTTGTTATTGAAATTGGCATTTCTATTACTAAACGATAATAGTTTATTTTATTTTAGATGATATTTAATCAGAAGAAAGTTGAAGGTTTTAATGAATTGAATGAATTGTTGAAAGATGTTAAATGTCGTGCTGTAATTTTGTTCACCGGTTCCAAGGATAATGGGAAAAGTTGGTGTCCAGATTGTGTTCGAGGTTTTTTCTTTTTCATTATTTTCACTTACCTTTTTTATAGTTTCAGATAATTTTTATTGAATTAATAGTTTTTTCCGACTTTTTTTTTTCTCTTTAAAATTTCAAAATTTCAAATCTACTGCTTATTTTAGCGGAACCAGTAATTGAGAAAGTCATTGAGGAAATTATATCTTCTAATGATATGGATACGGATTTTACATTTATCGAATGTCATGTTGGATTACGAACATAGTAAGCTTATCTACAATTTTTTGTTCGAATAACAACAATCCATATATCTTTTTTCAAAAAGACTTTTTTTTAAGATAATTTCGAAATCTTTCACATTTTTCTTATCATTGTAGCTTGTACGCTTACTTGAATAAAATTATGGCAATTTCAGCTGGAAAGATCAAACAAATCCATTTCGAACTGATCAAAGATTTAAACTGAAAGAAATTCCCACATTACTGGATTACAGCAATAAGGTTTAATCTTCTTTCTTTTTCTTTTTTTTAGAGAATGTCGTAAATTTGATCTCATAATTATTATGCATACGAGATTGATCCTCAAATCTCACATAGTAAAACAATACCTGGTGTAAAAATATTTTTATTATGCCTAATGCGACATCTAGTATGGAATTTTAATAGCATCAAATGTTTTACCATGTATATTTTCTTCTTAGGCATTGAAATTGTCTGGTGAACAGTGTGCTAATGAACTGCTGGTGAAGGAACTATTCCTTGAAGATTAATTAACTGTTAAAAGCACCTAATGCTAAAATTTACAAGACTCATGTGAATTTTAATCTTTATGTCATTCCGATAATTTATAATTATAGTTTGTAGTTTTTATCACTGTTTGTATGTTTGTCATCTCTTTTACTGGTCACTTTATGATCTATTTAGTATTAAAAATTGAATTTCTATGTGTGCGATTATTTGCAAACTTCATTTTTCTAATTTTTATTATTTTCAATTTTTTTGTTATTCATTAAAAATTGCTTCACATCATCCATTAGTTTCAAATCGCCAAGTTCGTCACCACACATTGGACAATCTTCTTTTTCGTCCTGAAGCCTAAAATTAATCAAATATCAATATAATCCCATTTACATTTGGAAAGAAATGAATAATTTCTTGTAGGCTTTTTTTCTTTTTTGATCGATGCAATTTAACTACAAATATAAATGTTGTACCTGGCAGCATTACGAAGCAAATTGATTGAAATAATTTAAATGAGTGAAAACTGGAACTCCGAAACAAGAAAACAAATTAAGCTTGCAATATGTATCATGATATAGTGGTATAATTGGGTGTGATTTTTCATAATGTCATAGTCAATTCATTTGATTCCTATTTAATCCATTACAAAATCTCTTTAATCATTATTTACTAAAGCATGTAAACCCTTAATAAAATTTTGTAATACAAAAAAATTTTCAATCTATTTAATTGAGAAATAAATCTTGAAGACGAAGAATTAAACGATGTTTATTCTATTACAGTCAAAAGCACTCAATGGAACTAAATTAAAATTCTTATTCGACAATCTATATTTTTTACAGCTTTGAGAAATTTACGAATAAATTTTGGAAGTTAGCCGGACACATTTCATTAAATCGAAATGCAACACGAATTTTATCATCATTTTTTTTATTTTTAATATAAAATGAATCCATACGAGAAGTAAAATTTGATGAATAACCTTTTTAATTCGGAATAAAAACCAGGAAAGCCACATGATGGGCACACTGTAAAGTCGTTCGTAACCAAATGTAAGCCCTGAAAAACATAAACAATGTCAGATTTTTGCATAAAAAGCGAAATTCGAACAAAATTTATAATTTTTGAGTTTATTGGAGATAACTGAGATAGGATTCTCACCGTAACAATGCAATAGGGGATCAAATTTTTGCATGATGCGCAAACAAGCACTGATTCTTCTGTTGGATTATCACAATATGGACAACATGTCTTAGGTTCTTCTGGATCTGGTAATCTATCTGATTTCCTGCATTCAAACAAATTCTAAGCACTCTAACATTTGGGTTAATATGATGTTTCTACGAAATATTGGAATATTCACTAATGAATAAAGAAATATTATATTCTGGAAATGAAGAGTTGTTGCATTAAAAATATTATGCATTTTGTCATGTTATAAATACATATAATCTTAAGCATTCAATATGTTTATAAGCTATCCATAGAGTGATCGTTGTACTTATCGTATCACCGATTTTATTTTATGGTTTATTTATTAATTTTTCGTGCTTCAGAACCCAAGTTTACATTTTTATTTTCAAATTCAGTAAAGTTACCTTACAATAGCTTCAATTTTCTTACGGTATTTCTCATCAATACTTTTCCGATTGCAATCCTTCAAAAGTACTACAGCAAACTTGAATGCCGATTCTTTGAGGCCTGCTTTAGTACATTCAATAACAGTAGTTGTAAGGATAGGTACAACATCTGTAAGATAATACTTTGCATGCAATAGTTATTTGGGATCCCTATGCTTATTCTTCCTTTTCTTTTTCCTTTTTTAGAATGAATAATTTTAACGGAGAAAATATCTAAGAAGTTGAAATTAAGAAGCAAGCAAGAAGATTAAAGAGGTTTCTAATTTCTTGATTGCCATTATGTAAATTCAGCATAACTTCTGAACTCAATAACGTTACTGTCTGATTCAGTGGCAGTTTTACAATAATAATATCAAATATAGCGGCTCTTCTAATAATGTATCAACATCAGCATTCTTATTTTTTCTTGAATTTAGAAATAATAATGATTACTAACGTGCTAGAAAATGGCTGATATTATTGGATACTCTTATTAACATACGTGCAGCTTTCATGTGTTCACCACGTTTTACCAAACTCTATTTAAAAAAATCATTTTAGAGTAATATTTTACGTTAAAGAAAAGAGTTTAAAATCCACAAAAAATGATTTGAAATAATTAAAATGTCAAAAAGGAAATAAAGACATTTCCCTCTTGTCTTCTGCAAGTTTAACTATTTTTAATTGTATATCAAGAACTCTTTTGGATAGTGGTTCTCCAACTCCGAAACAAATATATTAAACTATTCAGTAAGCCATAAAATGACTCAAATATTTAAAAATATACTAGCCTTTTCATGACACAATAATTATATCGTAAAATGAAATATTACAAAGTATTAAAAAACCGTCAGTCAAAGTTTACCTTGATTATGAGGTAACTATGCAATAACATAAGGTTATTTTGCACCTCAAATGGCACTTTGATCCCTTCATTTTGTAATTCTTGATACATGCTAAACAATAACTTATGTGCAATTCGATATGAACCATTTGCCTGCTCTTCGGCAGCTATCACAACCGCCGTTTTTGCCGCTTCGCGATACATTTTCATTGAAATATAGTATTTAAAGAGGAATTTTGGATTCTAAAAACTTTAAAATTATAGTATATAACTTTTTTTTAATATCTCAAAAACCACTGATACGATATTAAATCTCTCATTTTCTCGCAAAACAATGGATGAATGTGATAAAGCTTCGATATAACTTTTCACAATTCAAAAATAAAGCTCAAATTTACAAGTGCCATAGTTGAAATATCAGGATCAGTGTAAGCTACTTTCGAAAATAATATACTTAATAATAAGCCAATTTTCTTCATCAGTAAAAGAATAGAAAAACAAAAAGTTACAAAATAAAAGAAGTAAGAAGATAAGAAAATTCAAAACATACCTTAGGAATGCCATCAGCTCCACCAAGTAAATAGTTAATCATACGGGAGCTTAGATTAGGATCTCGTGCTTCTACTACACATGCTATTGCCGTATTCATCGCCTGTGTATCTTCACCGTTTGTAAGCAAATAATTCACTGCCTGAAATCATATTCATATAAATTGAGATACAAATTAATCACTTGCTACAAATCATTATTTCTTCCAATTATTGGTCAAAACTCATTTAACAAAAATGCTCAATTCATGCTACCGAATTCGATTATAAATAATTATTTTGAATATTGGATGTAAAAATAATGTATAATTTAGACTATGCCTTCAGGGTAAATAAATGAAGTATTTGATGGCTATAATTAATGATTTTTGGTGTATCCATCTTTTTGCTGCAGCTATCAGAATTACTTCATAATTTTGTTATGGCATGTTTCTTGATGAAAATAACCCAGAGATTGTAGTAGTCAATGCACTGAGGTCATAAAAATGATTGAAAGAGAAAAAAGTGTAGTAAGCACATCCAAAATTGTCAAATCAAAGAAACAAAATTTTCGTTTCTATTAGCTTCTGTTAGTGGTACACAGAAAAAGAGATTGTGATTCCTTTTTTTAAAGTAATTGCGGAGAAAAAAAATGCTGCAAAAACCTTTGTATATTGCCCAGCTTTGTAGTAAAAAAATCCAGCCTTCTGCGAATTTATATTTTTTGCATAATAATCAGCCAGTTGCAAAAATATATCCAACGTTCCGTCATCTTCAACAGCATCAGCAAAAACATCCATCTTTTGTTCCGCTTCTGCGAGATGAAATGCTTCCTGTAACGGAGGTAACCAAAGGAATTCTTGAAGATCTCAGTGATAAACTTGCTTGAGTATAGTTTTACTAGATAATATTTCACTATCACTGATGCGCTTTTAGAGAAGTAATTTTTATAGCGAATAAGTTAAATTCTAATGATTAATTTTGATAACAATTTCAAGATCTTACATTTTCAAAAATTTCCTTCTAAACAAAAAATTCTAACAATTCACCTGGTGGCAGTGGGAAAGCGCCAAAAACTGAATTGCCGAATCTTGATCTCCAAGTTTAGTGAAAAATCTAAAAAGGAAATAAATCGCAAACTACTAGAACAACATAAAATGGTACTGTATTGGTAGGAATATTCAGTGAAAATGGTTAGCATTGGATTTGTATTCATTTCAAATAAATTAAATGGGAGAAAAAGAAAGAAGAATATAGAAAGAACTCACTTTGCTACAAGTTTTGCTCCTTCAATGCTTTTGCTTTCCCGCACAACGCACACTGCTTCTTCAGGCTTATTTAAATGTTCTAATAGTAGCCTTACTAAATTATCATAATCTCGTGCGTATTTGTAAGCCTAAAATTTATTTTAATTCTCATAGCACCAAATATCAATATAAACATTATATCCACGTAGATCTATTTACTATTTAGAAAAAGTTTAATGAAAAATATTTGCAACAAAGAGAAATAATATTGAAACGCTACTATTGCAGCCTGCTTGTACTTCCTCTCTCCTTCCATCACTTTGCCATAAGCTATGTGAATTTTTGGCGAATGAACCTTGGGTAAAAGATTTTCCACCTTAGTCCTGTAAAAAATATGACGAATTTTGCAAAATTTTTTAATTTTAATCCAAAAGGAGTCAAAGTGAACAGAAATTTAACAGTAACATTTAGACATATAACGAAATAGGAAAAAGCTTGATATTAAAATTAGTAAAATTACCAATTCTTTGCTTTCAACGAAACTGCAGCAGCTCGATCATAAAAATGCCCAAGTTCATATAAATATGTTGCATCAGTGTACTGCTACAATTACTTCAAATTATTTTCCAGGAATATATGGAATTAATTTCTTTTCCTCTTTCTGGTCCCTTTATTCCACAGAACAACCTCACAAACAAACCTTTAGTTGTTCTAAAATTATCGCGCAATCACGTTTGATAGCTCGTCCTTTAATACTTGCAGCAATTTCAATTCCTCTGATAAAAAGAAATCTTTACTTTGAAGGAAACTAATATAAGCATATATAGAAATGCTTGAATCTTAACTATTATTATCTTAATTTAAAGCGAAGAGGCAAGCAATATAAAGATACATGCAAAAATAAATATAGATAATAACTGAAAAACAAAAAAGTGGTTTAATTCTCACTTACTTTCGAATATCTCCGGTACGAATACACATCCGAGCAATTCCGGAGTTGCAAATTTCGTTATGTTCCAGAATCTTCAATTTATATTTAAAACTAAAATTTCAGCACGCACCAAAATGGAGTAAGAGATCGAAGTAGAAATCAGGTTACTTTTTTTGGAGAACTGGACATCAGACAACGGTAGAGTATCAAGAAATATAAAATGCACAAAATAAACCTGTTCATTATTTTCGTCCGGATTTTCAATCAAACCATTTTCGTATTGCATCAGTGCTTGACTGTAATTTCCCCTAGAAACATTAAGAAAAAAGTTTTTATGTTTAAAAACATTTGTGATCTGAAATTCGATTTCATGTCCTACATAATTCTACTTTGCTTTCACATTGAAATGCTGAGCAGTTAATAAATGCGATATCCAAGAGCATAAGGCTTGCATAAATTCTAATTGTTGTGCATATTCTTTTGAAATCATTGGTACTTCTTCCTTAGCCAAACGCGTTGCCAAACTCAGCGCTTTATCCCACTGCAACAAGTCCTGACGCATCTGAAAAAAGAAACATCCTACGAATAAAATGCAAATGTCCTTGTTATATAGCTTCAACAGTGAACTTAGATTAAGACAACCTTATCCAAAGTTCACTTCAAATTACATAAAAGTTTTACACAATATAAGCGCATTTCCTAAGATTAAATAAATTAGAAAATGTTCAAAAAACTATATCTTACATCCAAAGCTTCTCTTGGCTTACTCGATTGTAAAAAAAATTCTTCTGCTATATCAAAGTTTCCCAATATTAGCGCTAAATATCCATTCAATAATGTCTTTTCCTCAATATATTGTATTTCTTCCAAACTCCAAACAATACCCACTGCATCGATCTGCTTGAAAATTCGAATTGCTAAAGAAATTTTTGCACTTTATTTTTCTGAAATTAATTCTATTCAGAGGTAATGAAGACTTAAATATTTTTAAACTAAAAGAAAGAACATAATTTCCGACAAAATTACCCAAATCCAATTCGCCATTTTTTGTGACTGCAATTGCAAATTTATTCCAGTGTTCATGAATTTTTGTATATTTACATATACGCCATGCATATAACCATCTAAAATTAGCAGTAGTTTAATTTTCGATTTTTTTTACAACTTTTTTGTACACAATAATTATCAGTCGCTAAATAGTAGCTGATATCAATGAAATTGTTGTGACATTAACGAATGAACGAACCTTTTAAGGCTAAGAGCTTGATCCAGTAAGTTTTCCATCTGAAATTTAACATATTTCTCATCAAAACCAATGTATATTTACAAAAATAAGCAATAAATATTTCATCAATGATTATTACTTACAGCATTTAAGGATTTCCCATCAAGTACTATATCAGTACGATGACTCTCTAAGAGTACGCTACCAATACGTCCATTTTGTGTTTGACAATGCACAATTCCATTAGAAAGCATCAATGGAATATATCCGTATGGTATTTTTGTGGACCCAATTTTTACCAATCTAACATCTGAAACTCATTAAATCAAATCTCGTCTGTAATACTGAACTTAAATCACTAAAATCACACAACTGTCAGGGAGTTTTTTATTTTCAAATATTTTATTTGTGTATGAGAAAGATAGACCTCAAATTATAAACTAATTGAATACCTGACTTTCAAAATAGTTCTGAGAAAATTTTACGTGAAAAGTGAATAATAGATATGTAAATGAACAACTAATCGGACAAGCAAAAGCGGCTCAGATAAAAAAAGATGAATGAAAATAATAATTGTTTCTATCACTATTATTTAGTTTCTATCACTATTAAGCATAATGCTTCGGTTGAAAGTCATAGCTGATTCCGGAATTTTAGAGTCAAATGAATTATTTCGTTTTAATGTTTTCAACTTTCAAATCAAATAACTATGTAATTTGGGTGAAAAACCTGAGTAAATTACACACTACTTTATCCTTTGCAACGATTGATTTAACAGCAAATCAATATTTGATGATTAATATTAAATGATGCTAAGTTACAATTAAACACACTTACTTTCTATTTGATTCTTTGATAGAAGGAAAACGTGAACAGTGTCAGAGTCACATATAACAAATGTATCACAATCCATGGAGAAATTCTCCCATAAACAATTCTTTAGCTGTAATAATAAAAACAATATGTATTCTTTTTTTTCCTTTTGTATCCTATTGTATCCTATTTTATCATATCTAGTTGATCCTATTGTTTTAAATGATATTTTTTTTGTGGGATTTTCTCTCCACATTTTATAATTTAATTAATTGGAAATTTTCAAGGTTAGAGATGTTAAAGACATATCTAAGTAAGAATTCAATGTTATTTGAAATTTTGTCATATTTTTTCTATTTAGATTTTTTTTTTTGCTTTTTTCGCTTGAGTTTTCTAAATCGTTTGATTTATCTGGAAATAGAAATGAAAATTTATGCTAGATATTTGAGGATTTCATTAAATTCTATTAAAATTTGAAAATTTACATGTGCAGTGGAATCGATTGATGGAATCTTGATGGTTTCATCATCAACGGGATTATAGACATAAGCATTTAAGCGTTCATCGAAAAAACAAAGTGTAACTCCTCCTGGTTCCGGATATAATGACGTTATTCTTGCCGAATGTTTGTATTCGTTCACATATGTTTCATCTATCAATGAATAGTAATAGAGATACCCATCCTGTAATTAAACAATAAGAAGAAATTATTCATTTTAACCATAAAATTCCAAAATCAATTGTAATTCTGAAAAATTAAAAATTGAGTGACAGACCAAAATTTCAAATGAAATATTTTTAAACAAGAAGATGCTTTCTTGTTTGAAAAACATTGTTACATTTTCAACATGTGTAAAGCGAAACGAAATTCGTACATTCGTGCAATAGATAAGGAAATTATCGGTAAGTGTAATATCCTGAAGCCCATAACTAGCATGTTCTGGATCCGGAATGACAAAGCCATTGCTCTCGGTGCTGTATTTTCCATCTTCATCATGTAGCTGTCAATTGTTTAAGAAGATATTTAATGGATCATGAGGAATAGCTCCTTTAGAGAAATTAAAATCATGAATATAGATCGTCGTGCTGATTATGGTGTGAACTTAGGTTAATTTAAAATTTTTAGTTTTCAAAACTAAAGATTTTATTCTACTGAAACTATTAAATTTTTGATTTTAATAATTGTTGATTTTTTTGCTATATTTTTTCTCTTTTTGTTTTTTTGTTTGAGTTTTTTGGATTGAAATCTTTCGAAGAGTTGTATTATGATGTGTTGGGTTTATGATATGTGTTTTTTAATCATACCTTTCGTAATTGAGCCCGATTATCCAGTTTAGCAACAGCATATTTCTCATTTAAATGTATGGCATTAACTGTTGACAAATATTCAATTTCATAGACATGCCGGACTCCTGCATTGTTGTAACAATTATGAAAAAAACGACTTAGGGATGAATGAATATGTTTGAATTCATATTATTTTAAATTGAACCGTAAAAATCAGATGCAAACAAAAAGCATGTATTTATTAATGGCAAGTTTTTGTAGCTAATGTAACAAAATAAACCATCTGTTTTGAAATTCATTCATCAGCGAAATTACAAATGATGAAATTGAAATTGCGTAAAAAATAAAAATCGTACTAATTAATTAAATTACCGTAGAATGCAGTTTATAAGTATAAAATGTGAGCAATGAAGTCATCAAAGCCTTATAATATGTAAGAATTTGCGTTACATTTTGTTTTTATACCTTTTGTTTCAACAATTTCATATAGCCATGCACGATTATTCATTGAAATGGCGATATGTTTTGGACCCAGTGCTAATCCTGTTGGTTCAAGTTCGATTTTCACTGTTGCTGATGGATTCTGAAGAGTTTTTGAAATTTTTTTTGGAATTTTAGTATTTAAATTTGAACAAGGTATCAAATCAATTTCTGAAGAAACCAGATCACCTTTTCTCCTTCGTTGAAGAGAGTTATCTCATTTAATGATGACAAAATAGCAATAGTGTTTCGGTAAGCGGCTCCTAGTATGGGCATTTTTGTTAGAAACAAGTGCAATGTACCAGATTGAGTACTGACAGCAACCAATTGTCCATCGTCATTTGTTGCAATATTACATAAGTCTGTGAAATAAGAAAAAGCAAAATTTTGAAACTTCCTTGATGAATCTAATCCTTCTAAAATTCAATCAAAATCAGTAAATATGATAAGTATGACTTCGAAAATAATTGATATATTAAAGAAAATAAACAAGTAATTCGGTTATGCAGTTAAGCTATATCAAAAATCTTCCGATGAAGATCTTTTCAATTGTTTGACATCTTCATCAGCGCAATCCAACTGCTAACGGTACGTAAAAATCAGTTTTCTGTTACTGTCAATTTCATCACTCCAAAATAGTCTTACAACTATTAAAATTTCGTTAATCTATGCACGATTATCAGTGGGGAACATCATCTTGCCTTTCATCAGTCAGCATGCTATAAATGCTTTTTCGAGAATTCCCAGAATAAATATTTCTCAATCTCTAATGTTGCCTAATTCCTATACCTAATACGATGTCTAATTTAGATTTGCCGAGAGTGTTAAAAGAACAACTGAATTTATAACGATTAACAAACCATTGTTCTTAGTGCCCACTTCGATAATTTCAACAATTTCATCAAGCTGATTCAGTTCACGTACTCGTATCCTAGAGCAAAGCTGAATAGAATTTTTTTGTTTCTAAATTCTAAAATTTTGATGAGAAACATCTTGAAAAATAGTTCATTAGAGTATATTTTTGTTTCGATGTGAACCGCCGTTAACCACCACAATATTTGTAAATTTTTTTTTTTTAAATTTATAAAACAAAACTTTTATAAAGAAAAAGCAAAACAAAACAAAACCCATAATAATAAAAACGCTTGTTAAATTTGTTAAAAAATTCGAAAAAAAGAAATACTTACTGACTGTCACCAGTTAGCAGAATTTTAGACGATGCTTCACTAATACATATAGACGACAAATATGTCTTGAAATCTTGTACTGTATATATTTCCTTAAAATACGCCACTTTAAAAACAAGCATTAAAAATGTTGTTGAAGGAACTTATAGGAATGTTGACTTCATAAACAATGACATAAGTAATGAATGAAATAACAGATCCAAATAATTTGTAAATAATTGATTCCAAATAAGTGATTTTTGAGAAAGAAAAAAGATTGAGATTGCAATATCATAGAAATAAAGTTAAACAAACCTGACCAATCTCCGAGGCGATCGTTGAAATGCAAACAAGAAAGCCTTTATTGAAACCCAATAATAAAAAATTATTCCGATACCTGAAAATTTTTTTTTGTATGAGAGCAAGAAATATTTCGACAATGATGTGTTGTCACCATTTTCAGCAATGGCACTGTCGATATTTCTGATAGTTATATATACATATATAATGCTTCTTTAAACAAAAACTTTTCGATCAAATTACGATGTGTATAAATTTTTTCGACAAATTAAGTTGTGAGAAAACTTTCTTAGACAAGTTTTTGTTTCGCAAAAACTTATCAAGTAAGCTATTTGCAACAGTAACAACCAACCAGCAATATGTTACGATTTCACCGTAACGAGCTTGACATTGAAGATTGATAGGCTGTGTGTCACCATTTAATTCTGCTAATACTATAGTATTTAGACCCACAACAGCACTTACCTGAAAAACGTATAACAATATCTACTTCAAAATCACTTAATAATAAAGAAATTCAACAATTCGAAACTAAATGAAATCCCATAAAAACGTTTTTTTCAGAAGATTCATTTCAAAAAAACGAACAAAAGGGAAAATGTTTTCAGTAAATTGTTATTCCTGAGAAATAATTATATGAGGTAATACTGAATGAATATTTTCTTTTCATTACTTTGTGGAAGTAATAAAAGTTAGGGCAATAACCACAAAAAAAAATAAATTTGAAAGTTTGAAGAAAACTATGACTAACCATAACGTCAGATTTGGCATTTTTATCATTCGGTTGCTTCCGATCACAGAATTTAATCAACGATGGTTCCATGTCACAAATGAACGAATATATCAAACCACCATCAATGCTGCTAACAGTGATCATTGAATCAGATGAACCAAGGGCAAGCCAATCATTATTTGAAAATGCTCCACATGTTATGGTATTTTGGTGCTTCCCGATTGCTGAAGTCTTGCTGTAAGAGAAATACTCCTTTGAAGTCATCAAAAAACTATTCATCATGCTTTCTTTTTCATGATTTTCAACCTATCATCTTCATTCCGGAAAAGATGATACCATGAATATGATATGGATTGCACGTACAATGAGAAAACTGCTTAATATTAGATATGTAGAGAAAAACCTAACCGTGAAGTACGCTGGTTATAAAATAACAAATTTCCGGTATCATAACCAATAGCCAAAACTGGCGAAATTTGAGACCATAGTACGAACGTTGGTTTGTCCCTTAAAACATTTAAAATATGTTTAAATAAGAATTTTGCTAAGGTTAGCAAAATTTAAATATTACATCAATTAAGATTTCTACAAGGATTTATCAGGAAAAAAAATTGTATTTAAATTTTATCATATAATAATAATACTTACTTTCCGCTCATACCACTATCCAATTTGCTGATTGTCTTTGATGCAAATTCCCATAATATTACTGCTGTACCTTTATTATTCATTATAGCTAATATATCACCATCTCGATCCCATGACAATGCTTCCACTTGCCTGTACAAAAAAAATGAAAATTATTAAGCAATCATAAAAAAGAAAAAGTAAACTGAATAATTTACATCTTCCTAACACATAAACACTTTTGTGCTAATAGATTTACCGCTGTAAATATTAAATGAATATTTATAAAAAGGATAATAAAACATTTAAAAGCTTATAGATGTTTATGTTATAAAAGTAATGGCAAGTAAATCAATATGATGGAATCAATCAATATGATAAACAGAAATAGCACTGAGAAAAATGAAATTAATAAATAAAAAAAACAATTGACTGTAATCTTTAAAAAAAAAGCAATATTACCCGGGTGTGATTAATTCATCGATTAAGTTACCACTTCGATCATATAGTTTCACTGAATTATTCGAACTGAAAAAGATAACTTATATTTTCTGAAAAAGATAATGATAATGTATTTCGAATCATTGCGACAATAATCCAATTGTTCCCTAGATAAATAATATACTGCAAATGTGAAATCAATTTAAAAACAAAAATCGAATATGTATAACATTTGTAAAGTATAAATCTTTTCATAATTACATCATTTATTTAGTTATTATCATTAATCAATTAATATCACATTTGCAATAAGTATATTTAATGATAAAATATTGCATTGAAATAAATTTCAATAAGATATTTCTTGCGAGAAAGGAGGTATTTAAACTGACAAGTAAATAAGACAAACCCAGAAATTGCAAGATAATTCCCTTTTGGACGCCATTCAAAAACTGGCTCGCCCACTCCAAGTTCTTTTTCTGTTAAATTCCATATTAACTGTAAGTATATAATGATGAATAATAGCTGTATTTAAGATTGATTCCTGAATTAATGGAATATTTCTAAGGCTTATTATTTACTTCATTTTCCGATTAATATGATTTCTTTATACAGTTAACCAAATCTTTGTATGCTACTATCTCTTCTTTTACTGAATATTTTACAAATGAATTTGATTAAAGGAATACAAAAAACTTACTTTCATCTTTATATGTTAACTATGTTCAATAAAAAAATAAAATTATCCAATACGAAGTAATAGCATTCATCGTTGCTTGGCAACCTACCAATCGGGAACGAAATCTTATTGTTCTGAACGTCCTGTCGAAGAACAAACAGGCAGATGTAAAATAATTTCAGACATTTTAATGAATTGTTGGTGAAACCGATGCATAACATTAGAACATCTGATACACTCTGAATAATAACAGGATTTAAGAATGCATTCAAAGATATCCTACTTCTTTTGAAATCTTCAGATTCTTCTATTGAATAAGTAGCAGTTCCGAGAATTCCAATCACTTTGAATCTATTAGTAGTACAAGTGTCCACCAGATGTACTGTTACATGCAATGTTTAGCCAAAGCTAACAATGATTGCAAACTCTCAGTCAATAGTCGTTGACATATCACCAGGACATTCCAATCGAGGATTTACTTTTCTGTATCAAAACATCAGTGTGTAAGAATAATATCAAAATGTTTATTTATTTCATAAATTTCTTCTCAATGAAAAACAAAGCAAACAATACAACGAAATTATTCACTTTATGAAACAAGTGCTGAAGCTGTCGATGATTCATACTTCCACGTGGCTGGCAATTGGCGCTTCGTTTTGTAATATCGAGCCAAACGATGGATACGTGATTCGACGAGAATCAGTCTATATTTTGAATCCTTATCCTGTAAATATTGACGTCGTACCTACTAACTATTCAAAAAAAATTCAAAATCTGAAACACCCGATTCCCTTCCTTACAAACGAGTCCTTAGTTAAATTATACTTTACTAGCTCTTTTAAAACGTTACCAGTTCTTCGAAAACGTTTCTGTAAATGTTAATACCAGTGTGTGAATAAATTGTAAAGAATTAATTTACTACAAGTATACAAAAAGTGATTTAACGAACCTTACGATTTCGCTCTAAGTGCTTGCGAATGTTAACTGCTTTTTTAATTAAATGGTACAAATCTTCTGGGATCTCAGGTGCCATACCCTGAAAAAAAATAGATAAGCAGGAGAAATGCGTGACTGATTAAGACTGATTAAGGAATGATATGATCTAAAGATACCGGTAGAGAGATCTTACACAGTAAACTGTTAATATATCTGAATTAATTAAAAATCAAAAAACCAAATTTCTTACTTTAGCTTTCAATATACGTACAATCTTGTTACCGGTAACACGTCGAACCTGGGCAACACCATGTGAATCACGTAGTATTACACCAATCTGTGAGGGACGCAAACCCTGTAAGATAAAATATCAACGCTGTAATTACTTATGAAAAATATGAAATAACAACTTCCATACTTATACAGAAGTGATCTCTACAGAATTCATGAAGTATTAGAAATTTGGATTCGGAAGATATCAGGTACGTCTTACTAAACCGTCTTCAATAATATTTTATTTCAGAGGGAATGGGATTGGATAATAATATTCGAATTGCATGTATCCATTCCAGGACTTTTTTAATATTCTTCACAATTTATGAATATATGTAAACTGTCAGCTTACTGATCAATTGAATTACTATATTTTTTGCAAAACCTCTATCAAGTTCAGAAAAAAAAATCTATGAAAGGCGTCCTCTTTTCAGCCTTCGCACATACTGGATAAGAAAATGAGTGAGATAGTATGAGAGTATATGAGTATGCTAACAAATAATGTAACCTTTTTGGCAAGACGAGTGATTTGCTCCTGAACTTCCTCACTTGTAAGCTTGAGCCAAGTTGGTACCGATCGACGATAGGGCAACGCTGACTGAGATATACCTTTGCCAGGATTGTGCATTCGACCCATGATTGACACTAATTTGTAACACTACTCTTCACGTAGTAATAACTTTTATAATTTTGAACCTAAAAAATTGCATTACTAGAACCATTTACTCAGTACAATTACACGCTTTAACCTCATTCCGTCATTTATTTCATCCAATAGCAACCGAAAACGGTAACATTAAGAATCCATAGCAATCAAAAAAAGAATCGATCATACCGTAAGTCAATCGTAGGTCAATGTGCTCTCAATCAACCACGAGCTAAATTTAGAAAGTCAACAAGGAAGTAAATTCGAGAAGACTTGAAATGGTCCACGCCGCTCCTGATCATTACTTGACGATAGTCAAACTTCCCCAAACCCAAGCAACCAAGAATGAAAGGAACAACCCACAACAAACCTAAGAGAGAAAAGGTGATTCAACATTTGCAAACTGCCACTGCGGTTGCGCAATGAAAACAGCCGTCTCAACTGCAATGCGACTTCTTTCGTCTCCCTCTTTCGTCCGTCTTACTGCATTTTGGCTTGATCTGTACTTTAACATCACTTGAATTTTGTGCTTACTGTATTTGACTCTTCTTTCACTTTCCGTTAGTTTTATTCTTACATTTAGCTCAGTTCATTTTGATTTTTCACTTTTACTGCACTTTATAACATAATTTTATCCTATGATTCATAAGTGATGATTGATCACAGGAGGACTGAATTGAAATTGTTTTATTCGTTGCAGCATTTTGTCAAATGTTAGTTGGAGGTATCGAGATCGAACCGGAACCTAATGTAAGTCTGTTGCTGATTTTATGTGGCAATGAGGAAGCAACAACGGATAATGATATTTTCCACTTATTGTGTGGAATCTGTGCAACTAATATTGTCAATGATGTCACAAAGGTTACACATTTATCTTTATTTTGTTTGAGTTCATTTATATATTTCCTACGATGAATCTTACATATGTGGATGGGCGTATATGTGGTTGGGGGATGAGGAGAGAATCATATAAAATAAGAAACCATGCATGCTAGAAGAACCATATATACTGCGATATTCTCAGCTTTATTGGCTTCGACATCAACCACCCACGTCACTTCCGAAAGAATCAACATTAGAACCATGGCAACTTTCACGTATAGTGCTACGTTATTTCAACGAGAAGCTTATTGCCGGTGTCACGGCATTCTGCGCTTCCGCTCATACATTCGCCCTTGGACAAGTTGCTGTCATTGTAAGTTTTTCCTAGATTATCGGTATTTTAATTTTATGTTGATTTATGCAATTTAATGCTAATCATTGCAGTGTTAATTGAGTGCATATTTAGATCAAATTAAGCAATTAATTTGTAAATTAGGTCAACAAAATTTTAATTTTTCATATGTCACAAAATTTTAAGTCAATAAAGTTGGAATTAAAATTAAATTTTCAATTTATATGTTCCAGATTTCTTTATGTCATTATATGTTTTTCCTGAAATCTGTTTTACAGGTGGAATTTCATGAGAGTGACGTACCACATGAAGAATCACTTTCAACAATACTAGCGTTACTTTCCGATGTGGGCAATTATTTCTCGATGATCTCAGAAGGTGCATTATTCAAGCGAAATATATTTCCGGTAACTGCTTTGATTCGAACTTCTCGAATATATGATTACGGATTAGTGGCAAGTCTATACACGAACTGTATGTTATGTTTTGAAAATGGCGTTTGTAAAAATATGTTAGCCAAATAAAACGTCATTTAAAGGTTTGCTTGAAGCAATTTTGGTATCAGTAATGTTCTACCAAATCATATCCTATCTAAACCGATTATTACGTTATACGCAGGAAAGAAGTCATGATTAACCAAAGTGTCAAAGTTCCAATAGAGCTAGCTGGTCTAAATTTACTTGATCGAATTCATTGTTTAAACACAATTTATTATCTTTCCTCCATAACATAATTAAATTCTATTATGTGTTTATTGGGAAGAATGACTGTAGTAGTCTACAAAATATGTCTCGACATGTGAAAAACTTTGGATGTATTTAGGGAATATAAAATCTGCTAGGTTTGTTTGTTTTTCCATACAAAAAAAATGCCTCAAATATATTGATGATGCTAATGCCCTTTAAAAAATGTGTAAACACTTCAATGCTTAAAAACTGTTTACATAAGCAAATAATATATTTTACAAAATTCCTTTACCATTATGTTTTGTTTCTGTAAACGGAATAATTTGTTATTTTGAAGAAGAATATAACAAGCATTTGATGAGAGATTAGTAAAACTAAAATATGTAAACTAGATTGCGAAGACTTCCATACGACGTTTGTAAGTTAGATTGGGAGAACTTCCATACGACGTTTGTACATTAGATTGCGAAAACTTTCATACGACGACTATGAAGAAATGATAGATTAGAAAGTATCAAGAATATTAGTATGAATAAAGGAATATAAATATACCTACATTGATCAATGCTAAACATCTCGAACCAATATGGCTACTTCAATTGCAGTGATGATGCTAGTAATTTACATTAACATAAATATTACATAAGCAATAAAGCATTAACAAGGAGAAATTATCAAGACAGTGTGATACACATTATGTTGATGAGGTACTACTTCATGAAAAAGAAAAGAAAGAAATTCAGTAATCTAATAAGAAAATGATGCAAAATACACGTTTTTTAATTTTTATGATACTATTTTCGATTTGAATAACCAAAATGAATTTCAAGAATTTTAATCGAAAATTTGAACCTGTACGATGTGAGAATATAGAGATGGAGTAATAAAATTGGCGAAAGAAGACATACTATTACATTAAGCGAACGGATAATTCGAATGATGAAATGGCATGAATTATTAAAATACTATTTGCATACTATAGGATAAATAATTCTTTACATTCTTACAACATTCTTCAATTTTATCTAAATTATTTAATAAATTTTATGCAATTATTTAACTTTAAACAAATAATGATGTACCAACTAATAGCACAGTCATAATTTTTATTAACACATTATACTTTTGTCTTTGGTATTACTGATCATTTGTCAAAAAGATTAATTCTATTACTACTAATTCTTTTTTTTACAAAAATCAATTCTATAATTTCGGATTATTTGTCATAGAGGTTAATTTTATAATGCCATTTACTTATCTACCATTCAAGCGCTAAGAAGAACATTTCACATGTCTTTTATGCTAATTAACAATAGAGCATATCCCCGGAAAATCGCTAAAATCTTATAATCTGAAATTTCAATCAATTATTGTCATTAATAGATAAAGTTGAATTGGGCGGAAGTTTCTATATGATTTTGTTATATTATTTTGAAAATGACTTAATTCACGCATACTAAATATTCAAATGAGCAAACGTACCAGAATACAAAACAATAAATCATCAGCTCATCCTAATTTTCTTGACCATATGTATGAATAATGCATTACAGTTTTTTGTCTTTCTTAAAATGACTGTTGTAAAATTACGCACGTATAGAAAGAGAGGAGCGTGCCCTAAATTTGATTGAAGGATTGCGCGTGAAAAACATAATTGAAATTCAATGACCTATTTTATTTTTTAACACTAAAATAACTCATGATATATTTCGTTTGTTATTTGTTCATTAAATTTTATATTTGAAATAAAGTTTCTATTTCGATATGAAATAGTTCAGTTAGGAAGATTTTGAGAAAGGTATAAACGATCGATTTTTAACTGATAAGCAATAAATAAGATAAAATAATAAATTTCTGCTATTTGCCACAATTACTATTATTGTTTATTGCTTTTAAATTTAGAAGCCTAGACTAAATATTCTCTTGTTAATAGCGAATACATTGTTATTAATAGCAACCAAAAAGTATTGTTATCTTCCGTCCTGTACTATTTCGGTCAGGAAATTTGATCCTGTTAACTACGTTGTATAAATAAAAGTCTACTGAATGTGTCTCATCTATTATTGAATGAGTCCATTCAACAGTAAATTGCACAATAGTGTAAATATATATATAATCATAGCAAAAGTACCGCACTGTAAACAATTATTGCTATAGTAGTACCAAAATGTAAATATAGCATTTGTAATGTGTAAATAATTATACTAATCATACCTTTAATTTATATAACAGTAATGGTATCGCATTGTAACGTTGTATGGTACCTACGTAAATGATCGTAGTAATGATATGTGATACCCATGATGTAAATAATTTTAGTAATAATGATATGACACTGTACCAACAGTGTAAATGATGGTATCCAAGATGTAAACAACCACAGTGATATACGGTATTATGGTATCAAAGATATGTAATAGTGGTACCAAGGGTGTAAATATTCACAGCAATAATGCTCTATGGAACCCAGGATATAATCATAATAGTGGTACGGTGCAAATAATCATTCCAATGGTACCAGGAATTACAATGTCACAGAGTCATTACGAGAAGAGCATTAAGAATATGTTAGAATAAGAGATGGAGAAAGAAAAAGAAAAAAGAAATGTGCAAGCAACATATATCATCGATTCCAGCAACTATTCATCCGGAAAGGTAACACAAAGGAAAAATATCGCACTGACAACGATGATAACGAGCAATTCATTTGATGCAGAAAACCGGCTAATGACTCATAATTATCGTTAGTATACGATAATGAGTCATCACATATTACTATTATATAAAACATTATCACTATTCACACGAGTTATTAATAATAGATATTAAATTTCCATTAACTATATGCAAAAATTAACAAGTATTGCAGATACAATGAGAAAGTTATTTCGACTATGACATCATGTATATGTACATACACACACATAGACACACACGCACACACACACACACACATACATACATACATACACATATAGTAATCGATGAATCAAACCACCGATAGGATGACGGGGGGGATTGTCGAACGGATACGGATAGATAGATGGATGAAAGGATAGTTGATTGGTTGGGAGGGAAGGGAAGATATATGAAGTGAAGATCAATACTGATTCAATAGAACCCTTTCTTTTCTCTATCGATCTATCGATTGAGAAATGATGAGAGGAGGATGGAAGGGCGGGGGGTGAAATAGAAATAGCACCAGCGGCAGCAGAAGCAGCAGCACTATTTCGCTTAGTTGCTATGTTCACCCATACCCGTCCATGCCACACGTCTATTTCCATAGCTTTTTGCATTTCATCTTATCATCATCATCATCATTTATTATTAGTATTTTTTTACTATTATTTATTGATTAATTATTAGTATTGTTAATTAATAATTGATTACTAGTAGTTAAAATCGTTTACCTATCTTTTTATAAGTAACACTTTAAAAATGAATGAAAATTTATTGTCTATATTATTATAACTTATATTCTTCTTGATATCTTAGTAGTAATATTTATCAATTCTACTTTTACATTCGTCATTTTTGCATCTTTTATAAATATCGCAAAAAATGAATAAATAGAGGAAGGGGAAGGAGGTTATTGTTACCTGTTAATAACTTATGTACTTTCTGATATCTTAATTGCATTATTTTTTTTAGCTCAAATTGTGGTTCTCTTGGTTTTACTTTTTATTCATCATTTACCTCAAGGACATATGATCATTATTATTATTATTATTATTAGTTATTACCTATTCAGCCATTTCCTCTTTCTCCTTCTCCCCCTCCTCCTCCTCCTCCTCCTCCACCTCCCTCATCATTAATACTAAATACTCTTTCATTTTTTTAAATTATACGACTAATTTATCATTTACCTTTTTTATAATAATTCTTTCTCTCTTCTCCTCTCTCTTTCTCGTTTTCTTTTTCTACTTTTTTTAAATTTAAATAAAGATATTTACATAATATGATGAATATTAGGTTAGTATGAATTATTGTTTGAATTGAATGAAATGAACAAATGAGCAGTGATAATAATAATAATAAATATGTTGGTCAGTTTATTCCATCTATTTGTATATAATTATTAGGTAGGCCTGATAATGCTATTTTTGTTGTCATCATATTTGGTTAAACAAAACATTTGATTAAAGCAATTAAGCAATTATATGCAAATTGCTTTGCAACTCTTTCGTTTAGTATTTTGAATACAAATTTATAAGAAGAAAAAGATGTTTAGAGAAATTAATGCAAATGCAATTTGTTTTTTGAAAGAATTTCGTCCATTTTGTAAATTCAAATTTTGAACATATAGAAAAGTGAACAAAAACAATAGACCGGTAAATATTCATATGATAGATAATATGGATAGTAAAGTGTATATATATATACGAACACATAACATACACAAAATTGATGCCATCAATATCAACCTAATTATATAAATATAACGAAACTGTTTTATAAATGGATTAGGCGGTAATGTACATCTTTGGTTAAAGGAAAGGATCTTATAAAAGTTTGATAAAACTTTTATCAAATCTTTCGTTTTTCTTAAGGAAGAGTAAAGAGATTATTATTATTTATTAGGTAGCAATAAGGAAGATATTAATGATGAATGATAATAATAAGGTATATGATATGGTATGATCTATTCTGATATGGTTTATTTTCTATGAATTATCATAAGATGTATACATTTATATATACATCTTTTCAGTTAAAAGATTTGATGAAATGATACTAAATCTATTAATGATAATTATGATATTACAGCAACGTTCATATAAAATGATAAATGATGATAACCTTCCAATTTATTCTCTTCAATTCTTTCATATTATTCAGTTTGCAAAATTGGATACGATCATTTGCATTGATTCTTTCTCACATTTCATATAATTAATTCTACAGATGTCAACAAAATTATTGATTTGATATAAATAAAGAAAATAATGAGTGATAATGAGGTGATAAGATCAATTTATAAGTAAGATTATTATTATTATTATTGCTTTTGAATGAAATTAATCAATAGGAATAAATTTTTTGTAAAATAATAATAAATGAATGGAAATGTCGTCTTTCTGTAATGTTTCATTGCAATGAATGGCTGGTAGGTATTAAAGGGAAGGAAGGGTGGAAGGAAGGATGACGAGAAGGCAATGTAATGAAATATTAAAAAAATATATTTTAGAAATGGAAGAAATTTTTGTCTAATGGTTGGTTGGTTGGTTGGTTGGTTGGTTCAGCTTTGAAATAAATATGAAAAAATTATTGTTGGGATAGTTCCTTTTTCTCTTCCTTATATTTGGTTCCTTTGATTTGGCTGATTGGTTGCATCGGTTGATTTGGTTCATTGCTTATGGTTTATTTGGTTCCTTCGGTCAATGTGTTTGTGTATGTGTATATGTATATGTGTATGTATGTGTGTGTGTGTGTGTGTATGTATGTAGTGAGGAAGAAAATGGGACCAATAGAGATTGGTTGGTGGTTTGAAAAAGGAAGAGAGGGAAGAGGGGTGCTAGTGGTGGCAACAACAGTGGTAAGGATAGCTTCAACGACATCAATCCATCATCAGGCATTCCTACTCTTCCCGCGCTGGTTCTTCGACTATTGAAACGTCGAAAATCTTCATTGAAAGAGCAACTTTTTATTCTCTCTTTCCTCCTTATTCCTCTTCCCATTTTTCAATTCTTTTTTTTTGCTTCGTGTCTGTCTGTATTTGTTGTGTGTGTGTATGTGTGTGTGTGTATGTGTGTGTGTGTGTGTGATGTTGAATATATATATTCAACATATATGTATATATATATATTATATATGTCTGTGTGTAATGTGTATGCAACTTAATGACAGTTACCTTTTTTTTTAATTTCATAGTAATTTGGAGGTCTTAGGAAGACTTCGATTTCCTCATTTCGTATTATTTTGTTTTCGAGCAATTTTAATGAAGGAGGTATTGGCAGCATGCAATGGGTCAGCCGTATTAGCAGGAGAGAAAAGGGAGCGAGAGAGAGAGAGAGAGAGAGAAGGAGCATACTTCATGTTGATATAATGAAGTGATTAAGTATGCTGTAAGAGTGTGTGTTATAGGCGATATGAATCGAATCGATAGATAAATTGATAAGATTATTGTTTAGAAAAATAATCACACGTGATGATTTAGTAAATTTCGTGTGTTTAAACAGGCTTCGAGAATGATCTATGAATTTTTAGTAATTATCATGATTAATTGATCTACAACAAATTGTCTTTATTATATATGTATATATTTTTTGATGATATTTTGTTTGAAAATATATCAATTAAGATGAGAATTTGTAGAAGATTTTTGATCAATGAATCGAATTTGCAGGTAGAAGAATAGTTGAATGATTAAGGATTTATTATAAGTGGAAGATGATTTCAGGATGATGGATTTCATTTATTGGTTACATTTGAAGGTTATATTTATAACCATGGCTCTATGTTGCACGTGTGGGTGTGGCTGTGTGTGTATCTTATCGTATCGTAATTCGTTTAATTGATAAGTCATGAAAGGGAGAAATGATTTTCGTTTATGTATGGGTATATATATATATATGTGGGTGTATGTGTATGTGTATGTGTATGTGTATGTATGTATGCATGTGTGTTTTTTTGTATGTGGCGAAAAATTTCAAGGTTCTTTGGCATTTCGGGCGTCCTTTTAAGGAACTTCTTATTACGACTTCGTTTTGAAGCAACGCCGGGTTCGTCATTCCTCCATTTCACACCATTTGTTGTGCTGATCAAAATCGATATCAATGCTAGGCTATTTTAAGAGGTGATGTGTACCTTTTGAGATATTTGTCAATAGGACAAGCTTTCTATGCCCTTCTCTTTTTCCTTTTGAGTTCTTTTCTTCTTTGGATTAGTTGGACAAATTTCTCCCATTTATACCCTATATTGGATGGTTGTCATTTTTGGGAAGATATGTGATTTGTAAGGAATGTTAGGTAGGTGAGCTTTAGTAGATAAGGCTTTTATTGTTATCAATTTTACAAGTGAATTCCATTTTCTTTCTGAAGGATACAATAGTATCAATCGTTATTGTTAAAATTATTGGATGATTGTTTAATAATTCTTTTTATTTTGCACTATAAATAATTTGGGAACGTATCGTTTAATGTCTAAAATTGTTATACTTTGGAAATTTGATATATCTCAGTAGTTTTCATCGAGCTTTTCCTTTTTGTAATACGTATCAGTTCATCTTTTCTTATGTTTCTTTCATAGTTTTATGGAATGTATACATCAAATGGAATTTATATATATTCCATTTTAGATTATACGAAAATATCGAAGATTCGTTTTTCTTCGTAAATAGTAGTGACCATTGTCGTGTTGATAGTTTTAAGTTGGAGATAACCAATAGTATTATTCTTTTTTGACAGATTTAGCATTTACGTCAAGAGGAAGCAATTGGTAAACGGACGGCAGTGGCAAATATTCCGGATGAGGCAGGCACTTCTCGAGCCGAAAATGTCATAGTAAATAAGGCTGGTTCTATTTTTCATTCTTTTTATTTTATATTGATGCATGAAAAGAGCAGTTAACCCTGAGATGAAAAAGCGCGAATACAAATGATTTCAAAAATTGATTTAATTGAAGTGTGGTACTGAGTGTACAACGCTTTAAATAACTTCATTATCCTTTAAACTTTGAAACATCAACATTTTAGTGCCAATTTTTTCCTTTATCTAGGTATGATTTCCCACATAAGCATCATTCCCAAAGTAACGATCAAAAGATGGAAATGTGACAGGAAGGTTATTCTTAAGCATTACTAAAGATTAATTTTTAGCAATTCGTTTTTCGAATGCGAAATAAATAAACGAGGTTCTTGATGACAAAATATATTGGTGCTGTTCTCGTGTCTGCTGAAATCATGTTATTGTAAATTAAGCTTTAGTTTGGCTCTTGGTAATTTGTGAAGCATTGAATGATTATTTTTTCAGGAGATGCTTGGCGGCTGTTGCGTCTGTGCCGATGAGAATGGTTGGGAATCGAATCCGCTAGTTTATTGCGATGGTCCCAACTGTGAGGTTGCTGTTCATCAAGGTGTGTGATTTTGTTGTTAACATGATTTTCCTTTTCTGGTATCTTTTGGTTACGGGCGTGTTATGTTTTGTTTCGTGTTGTGTTCTAAGTTTCAATTTGCAAGTCGATGATAGGACTTTTTTTTCGTTTTATTTTGTGAAGTTTTGATGCTGAGCATTGTTTAACCGCTTATTACTTGTTTCATTCACAATTTATTTTACTGTTATGAAAGTTTGATTGAATTGGATACGGGTATTTCGAAAGGATTATTATAGAATTTATCAATTATATCTTCCAATTATTTTTTTAACATTGATTTCGATCATTTTCCTCATTCCTAATGATTATGTTTGGCTGCTTACCGTTATCCTCCAACTATTACTGCTAATTCTGGATGTGAAAGCTGCTATGCATGTTTTTATTATGCAGATGCTCAGATAATCTGTAATCAATAGTGTAGGCGTCATTTGCTTTTTTGATATGTGATAGGATAAATTATATAGTTGTAAAAACTACTGAAGGCAACGTACATGTTTCAACAATGCGAAAAGATTCCTTGCTGTAACGACTTATCATTACTTGCAATACGGATGTCAGTGCTCAATAGAAATTCACATTTGAGTCATATATCTTCATTTGTTGTGGTCAGTTGATTTGCAAAATGCATTTTGCAAGTAGAGAATGTATGGTTTTATCTTTTTTGTTCTATTCCATGGTTTATTTCATTGATTTAAAAAGAGCACAGTGACTAATGTGTGTGTATATATGTTTGCGTACGTGTATGTATGTGTATGTGGCTGTGTGTGTGTGTGTGTGTGTGTGTGTATGCATCATAAAATGTATATTTTATTTTTTCTTGGAAAAATTGCACTTTGTTTAATGGGAGATTATGGATGCAGGAAAGAGGAGAGGAAGAGAGGAAAGAACATTTTGCAATTGTAGCAAATGTTTCTCTTCGGTTATTAACATCATTTTTTCCGTAGCTTTCCGTTTTCATGTTAATCCTGAATCGTTTCCTATTATTACACACACATGTATGACGTCATTGTTTATATATATATGTGTGTGTGTATTGACTGAAAGATGTAATCATCATTCGTATAACGAATGATGATTACATTTTATTGTTATTTGATAATGACATTACATGAAAGTAAGTATTCGAGAAAGATGACTCATATGCTTCACTGTCTGGTTAGAGAGATAGATGGTTATGATGATGATGATAATGATAATGATGATAATAGTGTGTACTTTGGGAAGAAAAGATTGTTGTAATTTTTAACAAACATTAAATCTTTGAAGCTCTTATTAAGAAGATAGGTGAAGAAGTATTTCTGATGACTATAATGAAATTTCTTTCATAGAAAGGGTTTTTCACTTTGCTAGTTCAATTTGAGTGAAGATTGCAAGGCATAGCTTACTGTTATGCAAATTTTAGACAACTAGATGAAATGATTGTTTTCATCCTTGTACATTTGTTATGATTGATCGGTTCTCACTATCGATTTACTTCAAATGTCGATTTGTTTATATTCTTTATGTGCGTAGTAAAACTTTCCGTTAACATTATCATCGATTTTGTTACCGTGATCGTCATTGCCGTCATTTATGATTGTCACCATTGTCGTCGTCGTTATTCTAGGTGTAACGATCACTGAATAACCAACAGTGATGTTTGCTTCTGTTCTCCTCTTGATTTAATGTACTGTTGATGGTCATTAAGGTTTCTTCTTTCTCCCTTTCTCCTCCTTCTTTCCCGTCTCCTGGTGCAAATGATATTATATACTCTCATATTTGAAGTGTGCACATTAAACACCATCGTGATATCTTTTGTGGAATTTAGCAGTGCTGTTGCTACAGCAATTATTATCAGTAGTGGTACTATTGGTATTGCCAAAGCTATTAATACGGATGTTAACATTTTGCAATGCATGCATGTTTCTGTGTGATGGAAGTTGATTTGGAAAGATGGTGGAGACTACGGTATTTCGATTTTAACATTGCATAGAGGGGAGATGCATAAAAAGTGAATCATTTCTATATAGGATAATGAGTGTCGGCGGTTAGTTTTACTATCTATTTTACCACCCACCATGAGAAATGTGAACATTATATGAATAGAAATCAATTAATTACAGTCATTGCTTCACGTTATTAATGATTTCATATATGTAAAATAACAATGATTTAAAATGGAATAAATGAACGGCATTGAATCGTTTAGAAAAATTGTGCTTTTTCTTAGCTAAAATATATTTCGTTGTTTAATGTGTGATGATGTTATATGTTATAGGTCTGTTAGTCTAATAAGCATTATTGCTTCACTGTATTTTTTTTTTACAGTTTTCTGATACTTGATAGTTATTAGAGTTGTGTTATAGTTCTATCAGTTCTTTGTACTATTTCTGGTTTACTCCTGTGCTAAAACCTATCACATAGTTCTTTCAATTTCATGAAATTGTTACTAATATTTAATTACACTTAACATCAAGAGCCCAATTTTAGCATGCTTTAAGGTAGCATATATTTATTATTGTTATGATTAATATTATTTATTACTTATTTATTTAATTAATTATTATATATTAATTATTGTGATCGAGGGAGTATATCATGGAAAAAGATAATTGTTGTAAATAGCTTGTTGTGGAATCACTATTAATATAATGATTTTCAGGCTGTTATGGTATTGTTGAAGTACCAGAAGGTGAATGGTATTGTGCAAAATGTGCCGATTTTATCGCACATTCGCAGTACAACGGGAACAGCGGTGATGTTGGGGAGGTACGCGAAACACCGCGTTGTAAACTGTGCCCCTTTGGTCATGGTGCACTCAAACGGACCGATAACGATGGTCAGTGTTGTGGTAGTCTAGATCGTATGACATTTATTTATATTTCACCTTGAGTAAATACTGCAAATGCATGGTATTGTCATCGTCTTCGTGTTCCGATGACTGTATAAAAAAGCTACAATGTAGTCGGAATTTTCTCTTCTATCGCCTTGCATTGTCTCCCCTCTACAGAAGCGTTTCATTAGATGTAGCTAAACGCTTATAAAATGTAACAGCTGAACTGAAGAATTAATTTTCACAATTCAAAGTGAGACAGTTATTTGATTAGTTTGTTTAGAGATACGAAATCTTTTCAGAATGTAATGATTGTTTTGCGGACCACGTGGACTCTTTTGTTGTTGTCTTCTATTAGCTCAATTTTTAACTTGTTGGGATCCATTCAAATTCGAAATTATCGGTGGTGAATGGTTGATTTATTGATTAGAAAATGTGTAACTCATTTTTTTTGATTGTTTCCTATCTCTGTCTTTCTTTGCTCTATTCATTTCTGTCTCAGAATGGGCACATGTCATCTGCGCTTTGTACATACCGGAAGTGCGTTTTGGAGATGTCCACAGTATGGACCCAGTGATCCTGAGTGATGTTCCACTGGAACGGTCAGTTTTTCCGCTTCAGTCTTTAACTAATTTTGAAATAATATCATGGCCAAGTTAGGATTTTCTGTGCAGATGCATTCTGTCCAGCATTTTAAAGTACTAGATTTGTCCTTTACTTTCGTTTATTTTATGATCGAACTTAAAATACGTTCTGTTTTAAAAACTGTGGTCTTAGTTGCAGTGGCGGCTGTTTGTTATAAACAATAATAAGCCATTAAGCACCTTAAAGTTTTAGTTGCTTTTTTGAGCCTTTTTTCGGGCAGTTGTCTGACATGTATGTGTTCGTTACCACTTCTACTTTTTAAATTATGTTGGTTTTTATCAAAATGAAAACTCATTTTTCTCAAAATTCTTTGCAGTTTCAAAGAAGGGAGAATTGGAGTATATATATATATATATGTGTTCATTAAGGATGTTACACATTGCAGGTTTCAACAGCAGTGTTACCTATGTATGGAACGTGGGGAGGAAAAACGAGCATATCTTGGTGCATGCATGCCATGTAATAAACCTGGTTGTAAAAAGGTAAGATTAGAGTATAATTTAAGTTGATAACCACAGAATGGAATAAAGTATATGAGAGTATAAACCCGTAGGAGATTTATTTATTAGACCAATTAGACTAAAATAGTTCATCAGGGTGGGAATATTGTCTTGTTCTTTAATATCGTTTTGCTAAAAGATGTTTATAGAACTGAGTCGATGTGGGAAGCGAATTTTGATGTAATATGCTTAAATAAATTTTTGCGACTTCAAAGTAGTTTTTTAAAGACAAGTTATCAAGGTGTCAAATTGATTAGATATCTTTCTGTATTCTATGTTTTTGGTATTATGATATGCAAAATGTTCATTATTTATCATTCACACGCAAATATTATTTCGTTTTAGTGCTTTCATGTTACTTGCGCACAAGCTGAAGGCTTACTATGTGAAGAAGGTGGCGGTTCGAAAAATGTTAAATATTGTGGGTACTGTTCAGCACATGCAAAGAAAGCGGTATGTTTCTTTTTTGTTTTTTTTCTAAGCATTATTCTTCAAACCAACTACTGGAAAGTCATAATTCCAAACGCATTCAATTTTTATTGCATTCATTTGTGTAAGCAGTTCAAGTATAATACAGAATTAAATTTTAATCGAGAAATAAATAGTGAATAGAAACTAGATGTAAAGAAGCAAAAGGAACAGAAGAGGAGAGGATGTAATCATTGATTTGACTCACATAAAAATAATTGACAGCAAAGTTATGTGT
This sequence comes from Cercopithifilaria johnstoni, assembly GCA_916381525.1. Lineage (NCBI taxonomy): Eukaryota > Metazoa > Nematoda > Chromadorea > Rhabditida > Onchocercidae > Cercopithifilaria > Cercopithifilaria johnstoni. The sequence goes on from CAKAEH010001068.1 coordinate 57,197, forward strand.
ATGAAATGAAAGCATAGGGGCAAAGCAGATGGGCATTAGAGGAGCATTACGTTGGATGTCATCATATCGTCATCATTATTATCATCATCCCTAAATAGTTTGATGAAGTTTGAATAGCAAGCATTAGCGTGAAATATAATATAGATGGATGACGTAGATGGTTTGTTATACTGGACGTTGTTTACAGGGTAGGAATAGAGAGTAGTAAGGGAAGAGAATTATAGAGACTTGAGGAGAGCAATTGTCATTTATCATTGGTCGATTTTGGTTCCATTTGATTCAGTTCATCCATCCAACTGTTTCATAAGGGAAGTGAGAGTAGGGATAGGGATAGTTGGAGAGGAAGAGAGTATTGCATATTGGGTTAGGAGGGAGGATTGAATGTTGGAGAGGAAAGAAGGAGAAGTTATGCAGATGTTGTCCATCAGGCCTGGAATGATACAAGGGGAGAGAAAAACATATACATTATTTATATATTATACATAAATATGCACATTTGAAGTTTTCATTTCTGACTTTGTTGCACTATGAGATTACGCATTCAAGACACATTATTCAACATTTTGAAAGTTGTACTCAAAAGTTGTCTCTCCATTTCTCTCTACCCTTTCTTTATATTATCTGGTGTTGTATAGTTTGTAATTTTTTATATGTAGCTTTTTTCAGTAATTTATCAGTAAAACCGTTTAGATTTTGTAGGGATCAAGAAATGATAGATAATTAGATTGGTAGTGATAGTTGATTTCAAATAGAATAATGTGATTTATAGACAAAAATAACCTCCTTCAAATGGTATTCTATCTGCATCTGTGGATGCAGAGTGACTTTAGAAGATGAACCATAGTGATTGAAATAATAAGATGAAGTTTGTTCAGTGAATATTATCATTTAATCGACGTAAATTTAATAGAATACTCTGAAACAGGCAGATAATACAACTTTTGGTACATGTGGTGATTGGAAATGTTTGTGAGACACTACAGAAAGTAATATCCATGGAATTTTTTCGTTTTTTCGACAAGTTTTCATTCGCGAATTGCGAGTGTTTTTTTCATCATTTTCAATGAACTGGCATATTAATATTTTTGTCTTTATTGAACACAGATGGTCACCTTTTTGGGCAGGAACAATAAGAAAATTATGTTTATATTGACGCATTGGCACTTCACTTTTACTGTGTTTCATCTATAAATAAACAATTTTTCTTTCTAATTGCATTTGTTGCTGTGCCAAGAAATTCTTTCCCTTCCGCATATCGATGTCGATCTTTTTCTTTGTCTTCCATCTCTTTTTCTTCAACGAAAAAGCTATTCTATTATTTAATTTATGTTGGGCAGTTGTACTTTCTCCTTATTTCTGTAGCTAGTTTAAGGGAACATTTTGTGAAGATTGAAATAATGGAGGGAAGTATAGATGAACTTTGACAAATTCAGAAGTTATATTTTATTCATGATTTTTCGGTATGAGAACTGAGTGAATAATTCTGAATTGTATAAATAACTGTAATTACTAACGCTTGAATAAGTGTAGTCTTCTTTTCACTCTCCATCCCACATTTTATCTTTTTGAAAAAAAATGTTTTTTTGCTTTCTGTGTGTCCTGTCATATATTGAACAGTTTAGTTCGTAAATACTAAATTGTTCGATTGTAGTATTTTGTTTCTTAAGTTTCGTTCGCTTTTTGAATTTGATGTCTTCTTTTTACTAACGGTTAGATGCTTATGTCTTCTGCCATATTTTTCAGCTGTAATCCTAGTTATGAGTTGCTAAATTTATATTTTTTTCTTCATTCATGCTAGATATTTTCAAGTTTTGGAATACAACAAGGTTGAACTATCGGTTTGGTTTAATCTTTGAATTTTTTTTTCTCTCTATATCTCTCAAATAGATATATGGGTGTGTTTATTTTGTAGATCAGTACAGGATTATTTGTATAATTTATTGTCTGAAGTATGGGAGGTAGCAGTGGTGATAGCAGTTTATAAGGATTAAATATTGTTGTGAATGAAAGTTTGTTAAAGGAATATAGTTGTCAATCTTCTCACTATGTCCAATCTATCCCATTAAATTTTAAATGGTCCAGTGGAATTTGGAATCGATGTTAGTGAGTACATTTTTTCGACAATGGACGCTACTGTTCGCGTATGACAAAGGGAGGGGAGATGGTATGCTGAAATTTACTATGTGAAAGTAAATCGGATGAGTCGATATTCGTTGTTCTTCTGTTACTCCTATTCGTCTTGTCAATGGCAGCTGCGTCCATAAAGCATAACTAGCTATAGTGGATTGGCATTCGCATAGTCAGCTTAATATCTCTAGTGAAATAGTTAAGCTTTAGATATCTTCTCAATTACTCGTCTTTCCCTTATTTTTTCCATTTTCGTAAACTAAATTTTTATTTTCTTTATTTTTCTTGTATTTTTGTTGTAATTGATATTTTTGACCTTGTCCTCACTACTTATCATCTTTCATTCTGGCATCATAGAAAAAATAGTGACCAGTTGAGTATGTGATTCGATTTCTAAATTTTGTTTTTTCATTCAAATTGAGTTTTTAGGAAAAGTTCTTTTCAATCTTCTCTTCCAAATGATTATGTTATTTGCGACATGGTTGAGTGATATTTAGTTGTAAGTTATAGGTCTATCTTATCGAAGCGAGTAAGCGTGTGTTCGTGATTAATTTTGATCGCAATATTTATCGCCTTAAATATTTTAAATGATATGTCACTTTGAGCTTTTTACATTTTAAGAAGTTTGTTCAGTAGTATATAAAAAGGAATTGCTCGGAGTTTCGTGGATTCAGTGTTAGATTAAATAACTACCTGTTGCTGAAGGCATTTAAGTTAATTCTTATTTAGGAGCAACTAATGGCTGTGTAATAAACATATTTCTAAATTTTTCATAGAAAGGACTTATAAATGGAATGCCTACTTACGTAATGGTTTATCTTAGAGAGTAAAGTAAATAATTAGCAATAAAGTGTTGGTTGTAATAGATAGGTGCAAGTTTTATACAGATTTGAAGTTCTAAGCTTTAATTAATATATCTAACTTTATATTCGTTGTTTCAGATCAGCGATCCGTTAATAAAAATTATACCACCATATCGGCATCGGGCTGAATCGTCGTGTTCGTCAGGAAGTGGAGGTGGTGGTGGTGGTGTTGTCCAACGTGCAGTAACTCCAAAATTAGGTATTGGGAGTATCTGCAGTGGTGATAACAGCGGTCAAACGTCTTCTACCAGTTCACCCCATTTTAATACATCCGTAAGTAATTTTATTTCATGAAACCGAAAATTAGATTTTTTTGGCACAGTTGAAAACTTTTTTGTAATCCTTATTTAAGGAATTTGATCAGTTCAAAGTATTGTGATACTGAAATGTTTCTGATGAAGAGAAAAAAAGGATAGAACATCAAATTTTTGCTTTCTATGACCTCAGTTGTCAATGGTATTGAATATCATTTGATAGAGATTAAATTGCCTGATCTTCCTCATTTCGTGTAATACTTTGTTGCAGGACATTAAAATTTTAATATTTGTAGCAATAGTGAAGACAGCCAGAGTAAAAGGAACATCAACTAGAGAAGTAGAGATTTTCGTACAGAGTAAATTGTTGTGGCTTTAAGCTAAAAGGCATTTTCATCTTTATTTCGATTTGCAGGAACTGCTGCAGAATACATCGCCAGCAATCAGTAGTTCCGGCAGTGTCAAATTAGCAACAACCACATCATCCAGCGGGACTGCAACATCATTTTCGTCGAGTTTACGAACTGAGGGACCTACAATGCTTGTAGATCCCTTATATCGGTTGGCTTATTGTTCTTTTTGCAGAACGGAGTAGATGAAGTGGGAGAAACTTGGCCTTGGTTTATTTAGTTGTTCATTCTTTAACTGCACATCTTATCACGATAATATCTGCTAAATAAGGCTTTCAGGACTTCATTGCCACCACCAGCAATTGACAGAGCTATGTTAAATGCTGTAATGTCTCAATCACTAGCAATCCATTCATTGCATGATGATGCTTGCAGTCCACCGACATCAAGTGGAAGGTAATGATTTCCAGTATTAACGTTTTTTTCAATATATAGTTTTTTTTTTTCAAATACTGATTTGGTGGCATAATTTCTTTTAAGTATGGATAGATTTTTTTTTCTCGTAGTTAGCTTGTTATATGGGAACTTTTCACGTATTCAAATGAAATTGAAACTTACTGTTATAGATCTTCAACAACTCACAGTACACCTCCGCCGGTTGCTTCAGCAGTCTCATTGAAGAAAGATCAGTCGGTCTACGAATTACCAAGTTCTTCGAACGCATCTGTCCCTTTATCTACAAACGTTACACTTTTCGGTGCATCTGCCCAAAAAGTTAGCATATTTCCTAAAGGAAAGCTTTAAGCTTTATCTTTTCATCTATTTTTTAAAACTCTGACATTAGAAATGTTGAAGCCGTTTCAAAACTCTTTTTGAAGTATAATTCATTTAGAGCGAGTTGTTATCAACTGGCATGGAAGAAAAAGATTTGAACAATGGCAGTTTAATATCTCAACTGGAAATCAAGTTACAATCTCGTGCAAATTATGTCCCTACTGATAGTGGTTCAGTTGCAAGTGTCGGAAATAAAACTCGTATGTGTATTTTATTTAGAAAGGAAAATCTGGATAACTTCTCTAGTTGGATAACTTCATTAGTTTGATAAACAGAGTTATATGAAAGTATTGATTTTACTGTTATAATGTTGAGTGAGATTTATATTAAACTACGAATCCCAAATTCGTCGTTATTCATCCTTTTCTTTATTTGATTTTATTGAATTGTGAAAGAAGTGACCTGTTCACGTATTATATCGGTGTAAAAGTAATAATGGTTATAGAATATTGAAAACATGACTAAACATCTCAATGAAGGTACATCTCAATCGATTAATAGAAGTTTTAAAAACACGTGTTTCAATAGTTAATTCCAGATGGTTATTCTATTATTTCTTTTAGAAGCATAATAACATTTGTCTCATTTTTTAGTAAAAAGAAAGGCAGCTGATGGTATGGAAAAATCGAAACGCCCACGTAACAACAAAGCATGTAAATCCATGAAAGCGTTGCTTGAGTCGGTTGGACCTTTGATCTCGGTAATTTATGAATATTTCAGAACAATTTCAGTTTTCATATGACATTTTTTGAGTGCCGTCTGCGTTTCATCATTCATTCTAATGAACGATTTCATTAAATGATTGCATCGTGGTGATGGTGTATTACCTAGACGTTTAATATTATAATTATTAGCTCCTTCTTTTATTTGCATTGATTTTTTTAATTAATCTTAGTTCCATAATCTCTCAAATTTCGTCTGTTCAGCAAACGGTTTCCGATTTTCAACGAGAGCGATTAAATGAGCGCGATAGTAATATGGCGACTACTGCACCACCTCATTCAACGACTCCTTCAACTTCCGGAGAACATGAAATAATAACTTGTACAGTTTCGGCAAGCACTTCAGCGGGTAATTTTTCATTATTGTTTATTCTAGATTAAATGTGTGAGAAGGAGAATTGTATCATTTCTTCTTGTTTCGAAAATAAACTACTAAAACGTTTACCAGTATTATTTTTCTTTCAGCTCAATGCACCGTAGTGACGTGTTCTTCGACGTCAATGCAACAGCAGCAACAACAGTCAGCAACTACAGTAACAACAGCATCAACATTTGTTGGTGTACCACTTATTAGGACACAACCAAAAGCTGTAGTAAGCCCGGATGCCGGGTAAGGATACCCTTATTTTGACATTACTGAAATACTGAATTAAATTAGAAAAATTTGCAATGCATTGTTCGGATTTGTGTGAATACTTTTGCACATAAAATGGCAAAATGACAGTGTACATCAACCAATTTTGCGTTCACTTCAAAATATCTTCGATGATTTTTCAGATGGGCACATAAACTTTGTTGAGAAATTGTCACTTTTTGAAATAAATTGCATTAGTTTCTGTTTCACACATTTGTTCTTTTCTTTAGTACGGCGGTTGTAGCGGTAGATCGGACTCACGTAACGTCAACACTCCCATCAACATCTGGTGCAGCTGCAGCTACATCGCTTTGTTCCGCGTCGCAGCAATCGGTAGCTTTTCCACAATCGATGGAAGAACTGTTAGAACGGCAATGGGAGCAGGGATCACACTTCTTGATGAGTCATGCACCATTTGATAGTTTGTCTTCTCCCTTCTTTTTTTCGGTTTTCATTGGTCTTCCACATGTTTTTCTGTACGGGAAGTGACTGAAAAAGGAGGAATATGTTTTTTATTCTTCTTAACATATGAAGTGTACGAGATCACACTTATCCGTTAACATTAGTTTCTTTACTAGTCAAAATATGGAATGGAATTTTAGTAATATTTGATTGCTATCATTAAATAAAGGGTGATGCATACATACTTTACACATTAAATCATTCCCTGTTGATTTTAGTGTGATTTATTAAATTGCCGCAAAAAAGGCGGGTCGATTTTTTCTGGGCTAATGAGATAACGAAGAATTTTTCAGTTGCGCAACTTTTGTCATGTTTGCACGAGCTGAAAATGGAAAATGTTCGTTTGGAAGAAACACTGTCACAGCTTGCTAGGCGGCGAGACCATCTGCTTGCATTAAATACTAGGTTATCACTATCTCTCGCAAGCGGTTCTTCGTTGGGTCTTGGTACTAGGTATGTTTCCTTATAAATACCGTAATTCATCTCATCCGTGTTCAACCATAACGTAATTTGTAGGAATCCTATCTTTTACTAGTGTAATGTGGAATGTTATATTTTTGTTCATTAGTGTTGCTTATTAGAATTCTAAACTTATTGTAGTAGTATTGAAGTGGCTATTACAGGAGACATTACTAGAATGTATCTTTTAGTCCGCATCATTCGCCACGGATCAGTGCAGTGAGTGGCAGTGGCAATACTCCGTTAGCATCAACCAGCAGTATACAGTCGAACAGTGGCATCTCATCGACACAGTGTACAACGCAACCTACCTCCTCCGCTTCCATCTCAAGTCTCCCATCGATTGTACCTCTGCCACCTGCAACATTATGTGGACAACAACAACAACAACAACAACAACAACAACAGCAACAGCAATCCCTTCAAGCAGCTGCTGGTTCTGCGGTCATTTCTTTTTTGAACCCATTTTGTTCCACTCTTCCACCTATTATCGACGATTCGCTAAGTCAGTTACGATCGCTTGCAAGTAACGGATCAGTGATTACAAACCGAAGTGGCCATACACCACAAGCTGCTGTAGCTGCTGCTGCCGCTGCTGCTGCGGTTGCTGCTGCGGGACAATTGGCTGGTACCACTGGTAACACAGAAAACCGGCAAACATCTGTAGCTAGTACTACCTGCGGTACTACATCAATGCAGCAAGCTTCACTTTCTTCCAATCGGTTCGTGAGTGTATCTCTTTTTGTCATTTAGTTGGGAAATTCTACGGTAACAAGATGAAGGATTGTGATGTTTACTTCAAACAATTATTATTTGAATAGATTATTTTGTAGTTGAATTCAGTGAATAGTTTGCTTTTTTAAAGCGGTTAATCATTGCTGATCAGGTTTAGACAAATAATAAATTGGTAAAATATCTTTGAATTACGACATTTTATCAATTTCTTATTTGAAATAATAGTACTGATTTTTATACGGAGCATGAAGAAAAACAAAAGTGAGTTAAATTTTAGAATTCCATCAGCAGCATCAGCAAATACGGGCATAGGTACACCTTTATTGGCGAACTTCACTAATACACAACTTACAACAAGTATCCCATCGACAGCCGCTGTAACAAATGCACTGGATCTGTTTAGTGGATCACAAAATAATCCCCATTTGTCACTGACTTCTGAGCGGCAACAAATGGCTGCAGCAGCAATTGCAGCTGCCGCTGCTGCGAATGCATTAGGTGGAAATTTTGTTGCTCCTAGGACACCGACTCATTCAAGCACAGCCGTTTCCGGAACATCTGCTCTAGGACAACTCGCTTCAACGGTATATGCTTTCACGGATATTTTGTTAATGATAGCTAAGAAGAGAAAGAAGATATGTTGTATGCTTGACTTTGTCATTATGATTGTTATGTTAAAATGGTTATCAAATGTATGTATTGAAGGAGTTATTGGCGCAGTACGCATTGCTTGCTCAACAGCAGTTACTCCATCAGCAAGCAGCAGTGGCAGCTTTAAGCGCCAGGTATGGAAGCCAAGTGATATCGAGCAGTTCGACTTCACCGCATTCCACGTCGTCAAATTCACAACTTTCATCAAATCCTCATTCGGGGAAATAGTAGGTGCTCCGAAACTTGTTCTGGCAAGATTTGTCTTAATTAGGCTTCTTAAAATTGAATTCCGAAATTGCGGTCAGAAAGTGTGAAATTATAGGAATGTCATTTGTTAATCTTTGTAAGATTTGCATTATGAAGTATGAGAAACAATAAAAAGGGAAAGGTTGCCGAATTTTATCAGGTTTTTTCCTTCACATTTCGAATTGTATATAAATCCAAGTATTGAATGGCTAAAATTGGTTTCATTGTAATTTAAAAGTTGTTTCTGTGATTCATTTCAGTTTGGTTCATTCATGATTGCTGTTTGTTTGGATGTATTCTTTTTTTTTCCATTTTGTTGTTAAATATTTTGGGATGTAATTTTAATTGATTGCTTGGGTATTTCATTTGCAAGCACGGAAGTTAAAAAAAGTTCATCGATTTTCACTTTTATGACTTTTCAGCATTTTTCAATTCCAAAAGAAAATTTCATGAACGGGCGCGTGCGCATACAAACGCATTCGTTCTTTACCTCTTTTTTTGCATTCGTTTATGATTCCGTCGTCGCTGCTTTTTTCTTTCGATTTTTTTATAAGTAAAAATTGGTTACGATACTTTTTCTCAGCTGTTTAAGAAATATTTCCATTCATTCTGTGGCTTAGTGAAATCTTTTCCATTCTCTCTGAATTATATTTTAATATAGGTTAATTAGTTAAGTATGTTTGAAGGTATTAACACTGATCTGTTTTTAGGGATTCCTATTTTTGTTTTCATTTTGTTTTAGAAAACAGCTGTAGAATGGTGGGTACTTCAGGAATAATCGTTTAAAAAATGACGACAATCTGCAAGTTGATATTAATAATAGGTCGAACCTTTTTTTACGAAAGGAATGGACTCCTCATACTTATTTGGTTTTGATTTGACGATGATAATTTGGGAAGATTCTATTTGTTTCTTTTTCTCATTTATTCTTTATTATTTTGCCATATTTTGGGTTGAATATATGCTATCGCAATTAATAATTGCAGAGTTTGCGCTATAATTCTTTTTCTACGCCTTGTCATTTGATTGATGAAATTTGTTCGTCTTCCCTCTTTTTTCTCTTCCCTCAATATGAAATGTTGAAAAGTTTAAGTAAAAAATATGTTGATTGTAAGGAAAATTATGCTTTCCAGATGTTTTGGATTCTATTGTTTTGGCTTGTGAATTCCCATTGCTTCCGTCCACCTAATAATAATAATATTAATAATAATAATAGTAGTGATAATAGTAATAATAATATAATAATAATAATAATAATAATAATAATGAGCACCATTGCAGGATTAATTTTTTTGATTTTAGTTTTATTTTATTTTGCTTTTTTCAGAAGGAAATTTTGGTTTTGTTCAATTTTTCATTTTTACATCTTGAATTTTTGAACATTACCAAAAATTCCATTTTAAATTTGTGTTTTTTTTCTTTTCGGCTTTAGCTCAATTTTTTTTCCTTTTTTTTTGAAAATTTCAATAAATTTACACAAAACCTTTTTGCGGTGAATGTCCAGGTCTATCAAAATCAAAGGAGAGATGTTCTTGTACGAGGTTTTTTCTCTATTTTTCATTTTTACTGTTGATTACAATTTGTGACAAATTCAGTGAGTAAAAGCTGCGAACCGATTTGTTTATGCTTTTTTCTTTGTTTCAACGATTAATTAAATGTCAATAGTAGAGATAATTAAGCTTATTAAATCAAATATCTTATACAAGGAAAAAGAGGTGGAACTGAAAAATGACAAGGGGAAATTTAACAAGTAGTCATTGTGAGTTTTTATAGAATCAATTAAAATGAAAATATGAATGAATGAGCCTAGCAGGGATATGTGTGTATTCGTGATATGGTGTGTTTGTGGTATAGCATGATATGATGGTATGATGCAAAATAACAATTATGGAATAGTTTGGCGGGATGGATATTAATCAAACATCTCGGATATTATCAATATGAGCATTTATAATGATTTCAAATATTTAGTTCAAAAATGAAAGATTTGAGGAAATAAGTGGTGGAAGTTCTGCATGATATTCGACTATGATATTGTTGTTTTGTTTTTTTCTTTGTTTCTTCACATATTACATTAATTAATGATGGCAAACATTTTCTTAATTATGAAAATGAAGGGAAGAAATATTATGAATGGGTTTTTTTAAACAAAAAGAAGAAAATTAGCAGAAGGAAAATGCGAATTATATTTGAAATAAGAGAAAAAACGGGAAAAATTTATTTCCACCTTTAAATCGGATAAGTTTTTATTCTCTACTTTATAAATTAGTAGAAAGAATATTAATTGAAGGTGATGTAAAATGTATTTGATCGGTTTAACCGGTGGTATAGCAACTGGGAAAAGTACTGTTTCACAAATTTTTATCGAAAATCATATTCCGATTATTGATGCCGATTTAATTGCTCGTAAAGGTATGATTTTTTCTTTCCTTCTTTTTGCATAATTAGTAATAATTAGCAGAAATAATTAATTTGCTATTTCATTTAGTGATAGTAATTCCATAGTATTTTCTGTTTTGATAAGTAATATGATGAAAAAAAAATCATGATTTTATGATTATATCTTTATTTTTTATCAGAAATAAGATGATTGTAAATAAATCTACAGCATGGATATTTATATTACTTCACCAGAAATAATTTGTATAAAAAAAGACATTTTGTATTAAATTTTTTTAGTAAAATTAGGAGACTGTAAAACTTGATAGAATAGTAGTAAATATTCTTTAGTATATTTTATCTGAAGTTGATGTATATCTTTATTATCAACTTATCAATATAAACTAAATAAATTATTAAATTATTGATTTAATTGATGGAAAATTTTTATTATTTTTGGTGATATAAATGATAAATTTATCAGTAAAGCTTATCATCTAATTCCCTACAAAAAAAAATCAAAAATATGATTAAATATTTGTTGATATTTTATTACATCTTTATTAGCACTTTTGAATTCTTCATCTTATCAGTGTAACATTCCATTGAATTTTTTCACGTATTAATGTAAAAAGCTAAAATTGCAATTTATTATTAAGTTTGAGTGATAAAATTGCAATTATAATATGCAAAATGAAATTACAAAAATATAATACTCATTGAAGAAAGGTAAAATTTTTTCAAAAATCTATTTGAAAAATAATTTTTATAAATTTGAGATTAATTTTTAAAATTAAAAAAAATGATGCAATTTCTTTTTGAAATTATTAATTAATTTTTGCAGTTGTTGCACCAGGTAAAAATGCCTATAAGAAATTGCGCAAACATTTTGGCAATGAATTCTTTGATAGTATAAGTGGTGAATTGTTGCGGAAAAAACTCGGTGATTTAGTTTTCTCCGATGAAAATGTAAATCTTATCTTTCTTTTTTTTCTTTATCAACATCTATAATTCATATAATTAGTCAATTACTAATTAAAATGTAAAAGTTCCAGTTATCTTTTCAAATATTTTTTCCATATTTTCTTTTCTTCAAACAATAATCAATATGTACATACTTCAAATAACCTGCAATTTTTATTCTTTTATAGCGTTTACTTCAATAGTTTTCAGGTTCGTCATTTGGTCAATTCAATTACACACCCTGAAATACGTAAAAATATAGCACTTGAAATTTTGCAACATTTCTTTCGTGGTGAAAAATTCGTTATTTTAGATCTTCCGTTACTTTTTGAAGCTGGTTATGCAAAAATTTTACAATCAATTGTATTGGTTGATTGGTAAGTTTAAATATTTACACATTATACATTCAATATTATAGTAAGAATTTTATTTGTATGCAATAAGTGTGATATTTGATTTGTGGAAATTTCAAAGCAAGATATTTGTATTGTAAATTGTAATAAAATGCTAATAATCTGCTCCAAATACTATATATGAATTTATTCCTTGTAACAAGATAAATTGTCGATTTTGATTGTGATTTATTAGAGAAATAGAAAATTTAACATTCTGTTTCTTTTTTTTACCATGTCTTATTGTATTGTATCAGATGACTGATGTCGTCGATTTTTTTTAATAATACTAACTATTCAAATAGATAAATTGGTAATGAAAATGATAAAATTTACATTTTACATTTTTGTTTTCAGTCTTGAAGATATTCAACTAAAACGATTACAACAGCGCGATAATATTGATGAAGATGCCGCTCATAAACGGATCATTGCACAGTATCCGATGTGTGATAAACGTCGTTTTGCAACTCATATTGTGAATAATAGTGGCACTATTGAACAGACACGAGTTCAAGTGCTTAATTTAATTGAAGAATTTAATGCCTCCAATTTACACTTAATTATTCGAGCTATTCTACTATTTGCATTGCTTACTTTCGTCATCTTAAGTTATTTGCTGTACCATATTGTATTCTTATAACGTTTGATAATTAATTTTACCATCGGTATTTTAGAATTCAAAATAAATTTAAAAAAAAAAAGATAGTTATAAAGTGATTAATTTAAAATATCAATTTAATAATAATTCATATAAAATAATAAATACTATTAAATATGATTAATTTGGTACAATGAATTTATTAAATTAATTAGAAAATACAATCTCTTTTTAATTTTTCGTCTAAAATAGATTGACGATAATATATTTTATTTTCGTCTTAAATTTCGAAATAGTTTTTAAACTAAAATAATTATGAAGAAGCGAAATGATGAAAAGAGAAAAATTTTTTCAAAACGATCAATGTTGTTGATTATTAAAAATTTGAACGGAAGATATTTTTTCTTAGTAATTAAAATGAATTAATTGATTGCTCAAATAAATTATGCTGTGAAATATAATCCATTGTGATATATGCTGATTTATTATACTTTTAAAATTTGTTAATTTAACTATTTACATTAAATTTTCTCTCCTCTCTTAATCACAATCAATCTTTTACGTTTAGATAGTAGTGAAAACAGCATGCCAAAGTAGAAATATTTATATGAAAATAAACAGAGCAAATGTATCGTTTATTACAACGATGAAATCATCATCATCCATTTCATTTTAATCATCATATCATTCATTACAACGATTAAATCATTATCCATTCTATTTATTATTCATTGCAATGATGAAATCACTATCCAAATCATTATCCATCCTTTTGATCTATCATTTGGTAATAATTAAATCATTTATCTATTTCTTCTATCCATCATTCATTACAACGATTAAATCGTTAACCATTCCTTTTACCAATCATTTATTACAATGATTAAATCACTATCACTATCATTCGTTACAATGATAAAATCGTTATCCATGTTTTCAATTCGCATCATTTTAAATGAATTTATAAAGCCTACTCTATTTGAATATATGCTTATTTAGTGATATTAAACAACACAAAATGAAGAGAAGAAGAAAAGTATATTTTAATAATTTCTTTGAAAAACTTCAAATTACTAATAATTAACAAAGTCTCCATCCATTGTTTTATTTCCATTTCCCGCACTCCTGTTACCTTCTAACACCGCGTTTTCCCCTTCTTTCCCTCACCCGCTGTTTTCTTTCTTCGAATCAAACTCTTCCGGAGTTTGTTTCATTCCTATCATTTTTTCCGATCAATGCTTTTTTCATTGGTACATTCATTCATCGAATAATCTCCTCTCTTCTTCTATTTTCTCTTTTCTCTTCTCTTCTCCTTTCTTTTCTCTTTACTTTTTTCTTTTCCGTTCTGTTCTGAAGAGAATACAAAAGGCATATTTTAATAATTTCTTTTAAAAATTTTTTCTTCAAATTAGTAATAAGTGAAAGATTTGATTTATTTATGCTGCATATTTGTCTGCTTCCATTTCTTTATTCAGGATTGTTTGATTCCTGAAACGGAATAACGAAAAGAAATATAAAGGAAAACGGAAAACTTTTTTTTCTTTTTTCCTTAATATCATTATAGTATTGTCAAAAAGGAAGTATAAGAGGGTGGGAAAGAGAGAGAGAGAGAGAGAAAGAGGAAAAGAAAGAAAGAGAGGAAATGGTGTGTTAGAATTTTCATAAATCTTAAACAGAGAAAGAAATTGTTTTTTTCTTTTTCATTGTTCGAATTGTAAATTGTAATTTTGGATGCTTTCCTGATATTGTTTTGGAAGAAATAACATTGAAAAGGTCAAAATTTTTATGGTTAAGGGGTTAAAGTTCCTTATTTTATATTACTGTCAACAATTTCAAATCAATTCTTTTTCTTCCATTGAACTGTTAAATGTAGCAGCGTTATATCGCATTCTATCATATTTTAATTATAATAATTAAATTTGAGATAACTTTTTTCAAGCAATCTAATAAATTGGCCTTTTTTTTTTGTTAATTATTCGTTTTATTTTACCTTTGTCGAATTAATAATCAGTTTGTAAAGAAGAAAGAAAATCAAAGAAAGAAGCATTTATATTATTTTCGAAATTTCAACAAAATTTGTATTTCCCAATTATTAGTGTTCTATTGTTAATTATGCTTAGGCTTAGTTTAATATATATGTTTGTATGTTAGTGAGAATTAATCAGTGTCAGCTCTGTTTACACCTGAACAGGTGCTTATACTAGATATAAACAGATGTGATATAATGTGACATATAATCTTTTTAACATAACGAGTAATTGTTGTCTCATATAATATTTTTTATTTTCTTGTTAACTTTACGAATTAAATATTACTCATAAAGTTTATTAATTAATTTAAAATAAGAATTGAATGTGATAGATGCTTACAAACGTAATGAATTGTCTAACAACGAATGGAAGATTGAAATAATTCAAAATTGCAAATATTTTTGTGGAAAAATGAAAAGAAAAAAACAAAAGAAAATTTAATTGTTATCGTATTCATTTTCTTTTTTTGTAATAATAAGAATAGTTAATGAATTGGGGAATGAAGCGAATATGTCAATATTATAGTAATGTTAATTTCAAAATATAGGAAATGGAGGAATAGAAATACGATTTAAATTTCAAAATAATATGAATAATAATGTAAGTAAGAAAGCATAATCTTAATATTCATTTCCTAATTATTATTATTATTATTTTCTTTCATTTTTTTCTTTTCTCTTTTTTTGGAAGTAAAGGAAAATAAGGAAGTGAGAAAGAAATTGATGAGTTTTTGAATTATTTAAATAAAAATTTTGATGCAAAATGTTATATATTATTATTATTAATTATTGTTAATTATTATCATTATTATTATTAATTATTGTTATTAATTAATATTATTAATTATTATTACGGAAATATACATATCTATTTTACATGCTAATATCATCACCTGATTAATATACCATTTATTCCAGGCTTATTATTTTATAATTGTTGTAGGGAGTAAAATTATCAAAATTTCGAAAATTATTCAAATTTATTGAAATATTAGATAAATTGGAATGTATTTCGCGTAGTGAAACTACTAAGGAGAGTAAAATATTTTGTGATATCATTTAAACACTGTTAAATCATAAGATATTGTTATTATAAGCGGAGATAATCATTATATCAAAATTAGTTCCATTGAATATGATATTTAATATTTTCCCTAAATACAATCAGAGTTTAATTGTTATTAACAGATGATCAATTAAACGCTTATGGAAAAATCATCATTTTTGAACAATGATATAATACGGTAGATACAGTAAACTACAGAAGATTTAAGATTAAAAGTAAAGATAATGCGAATTCTCTGTAGAAAGTATACCGGAAATGATACTATCATAATATTATTAAAACAAATATTAATATTACAAAATAATAATAATAATAATAATAATAATAATAATAATCAAAATATCTTTCAATTATTCATATATAAAAATTTTTAGCATTTCTTTGTAAAGAAACAAAAGTGTTTAAAATTGTTTAAAATATCTGAAATTATCGGAATTATACAATTTAAATATTTATATAAAATATTAAATAAAATAAAACTAAATTCCTCTTTCTAACTAATATTATGGAAATTAAAGAAACAAATTTTTATAGGGAAAAAGGAAGGATGATATGACTGACAATTTATTGTTTACAGCTGGTCCGGTCTGATTGAAAAGAGATGATAACATTTGTTGTTCCAAAAATTTGAAATGTTCGCTTCTAATAATGTGAATTTTGCTTCCTATTGAAAATTCTACTATTGAAATATTTATTATCAGTACATTTATCGGTTGTTTTAATTTTAAAGAAGAAAAATTTTTTTAAATCAAAAAATTGAACCAAAAAATTTTATTATAAAAATTGCTGAAAGGAAAAATTGCCTTTCAGAATTCTAAAATGAATTTTTAGAATTCTTTTCTTTTTCCCTATTAAATCTACAATATTTTTACATATTCTATCTCCATATTAAGCTGCTATCTCTATATTTTATCATAACAAATATCATTTATCATTCTTATATCTTATCATAATAAATTTATTTTAATTAATAATCTGTTAATTATCAGATATTTTTTTGCAAACAATTCTTTTAATAATTTTTAATAATGCAAACAATTTTTTTAATGCAAACTTTTAATAATGCAAACAATTTTTTTTTTACTAATCTGTTATAATTATCTTTATAAAAAATTTATCTTAATTAGTAATCTGTTAATTATTTGATAATTTCATGCCAGTCAATTCTTTTAATAATTAATTGATTTATTATAATTATCTTTAATAGTTTGGCAAAAAACTTTATTTTGCATATTTAAAAAATAAATAAAAATTATAGCAAAATGTTAATGGAAAATTGTTTTCCTTGTATATTTCAAAAAAAGAATATAAACGTTTATATGAAAATTCGAACGTCACACAACAACAACAGTACATCTACCTGCACTCTATCATCATCATCCATTCGTTAGCTCTTACTCCTTTCCGTTCGTTTACCTTATCTATTCATCATCATCATCATAAGTATCATCAGTCTTAAATTTGAAATGATTAATTTGGTGGGATGATCGAATTCCTCCAACACTACTCTTTCATTTATTTCTTCTTTCCAAATTTATATTTCTTTTAAATTAAATTCCAAAAGTTTAGATTAATTTTCAAAATTTTAGCTAATTAAAAATAATAATTATCAATTTTGTTAATTATATCTTATATAATATATTTCAATAATAGTTATTATTCCATTTTCATTGCTTTCTTTACTATTTTCCTCTATTTGTTTATCATTGGAGAAATCATACCTCATAGATTTTATTTTATTTTCTTTTGTTTTTTTGAATGTTAATTTATGCAAATATTCACATTTTATTTATTTAAAAATTAGCGCTGGCAATTATTTCATTGGATTTGAGAAATTTCTGATTATTATTATTAATTTGTTATATTATTCAGTGATTATTTTTAGTAATTATTTTTAAATTTTTGTATGAATTCTAAATTTTTTGTTTTTTTTTGGAGTATTTTAAATTTTAAATTTAAAAACAATAGGAAATAATAGTTATAGAAATTATTTAATGAATTGAAATTAAAAAGTAATTAAAGGAATAGAAAATGAAATAACGAATGAATCATCTAAAAATTCTTTCACTAAAAAAAGGAATTTCGATAAAAAATTTTAGCAAAATATTATTTACTTTTAACATTATGTAAAAGAATTTCAAAATTTAAAATTATAATACAAAACAAAATAATTTCTTTTCAATTATATTTAATTAAATTCGAAATGAATTAATCACAAAAAATTTAATTTTCGTTTAATTTTAATTTGTTAACTTATATAATGCAAGAAGTGGATAAATACTAAAATGTACGGAAATTAAATAATTAATTTAATATATTATTTTTTTTAATTCAAATTTTTATTTTACAATTAATTATTAAAATTTTTTGTATTGTTAAATTATCAAATGGTTTCTTCTTTTGTTTTCCAAAAAATTTGTGAAAAAAAAAGTCATTTAATTAATTAGCATATTTAATTTAATTTGTTATTATTTTATTTCTGAAATGAAACAAAAAAAAATTGTTAAAATAAAATTTCATATTTAATTGCTAATTGTTATCCCAATTTTATTATCGTTTCAACAAATTTTATTCATTCGTAATCATTTCATTGATAGCTGTCAATTACCATACAATTATTCCCATTATGCATTTAATTGTTCTTTGTCTTTTGAAAAGCGTACAAGAAGTTGCTTTCTTGTTTAATTAGCCGCAAGTTGATTTTTATTAGTTGATTAGTTGATTAGTTTAATGAGTTGATTTTTAAGCTCTTTTGTTTATATCTTTCGTTTCCCAATTTTCAGATCCTTTTGTTTCAAATAGATTTTTAATATAATATATTTGATATAAAATAATATTAAATAATTTACTAACTTTTTAGTATTTTCATTAGAGAAAATGAAAAGAATTATTGAAAGAATTTATAGTTAAAAAATTTTTTTAAATTTATATTATTTTAATTTGTATAATATAAAATAAAAAAAAATTAAATGTTTGAAAAATTTGTTTGCTAAGTTAATTCATTCAGTTATTTCAATATTATTTTTAACAAATTTTTTTATTGAAAATGACAAACAAAGAAAGAATTTGACATAGAAATAAACTTTATTGAAAAAAGCTTTTTAAATTTATTTACTTATTTACTTATTTACTTATTTACTTATTTACTTATTTACTTAATGTGAGATATTATCGAAAGATTGAATTTTATGATTCATTTATAAAATTGAACATTCATTCATTCATTCATTTTAGAACATTTTTTTGAGAAAGTTTTGGAAAAGTATCAGAAAACAAATTTTCTGCAAAATTTCTTCATTTTTTATCATTTATACATATTATATATACATATACTTGTATTATTTTATATATTGTTTTAAATATTTGTAATTCATTTCCAATTATTTCTTACAGTAATAAAAAGAAGGAATTGATTAAAAATTTTAGTATTTAAATTTATGTAAAATAATATATGTGTACATGTAATATGTGTTAATGATATAAATGCATATTACATACATATACATATATTATTTTACGTACTCTTTTATATTTGTTATTCATTTCCAATTATTTCTTATAGCAATAAAAAAATTTAAGTATTTAAATTTATGCAAAATAATATATATGTATATGTAATATGTGTTAGTGATAAAAATGAAAAAATTTAAATATTTGAATTCCAAAAATTTTTATTAATTAATTAATTTATTTCATCATTTTTGTTTTCAATATTTGTTGCTTTTAGCATTTTGATTATTTTCCCTTTTTTTCAATTATTTCTTAATTAAAAGTTTTGATGAATTTCTTTTGTTTTTTACCTTTGCAATTATTTGCAGTGAAAAATATTGTGTAATTGTTGGAGAGAAAATAAGAAAGAAACAAATCGTTGAATGCGATGGATGAAAAATTAACATTTATTAGTGAATTAATTAATGAAATCAAGAAAACGCCGAATGTTTCATATTGTTTACAACGTGGAAAACTTTTCCAAGCAAATATTTTGGCTGATGATATCATTCAGGTATGATCGAAAAAAAGTTTTAATTTATGAAAATTCTTTGAATGAAAAGTTGATTTGATTATGTATATTAGTTATAATTAATTGTTCATAATTAATTTTTTGTATTTATATTTTCAGAAATTAATTAATTTGCGTAATTTATGCAATAATTCATCCTTAAGTATCACGAAGGATGAATATTATGATACAATATTAATGAATAATAATATACGACAGTGTTTATCTCATTATCATCATCATCATCATCATCATCATCATAGAAATATTCATCGTTAGTTTAATCTTAAGCAATTAAAAATATTAAATTAATCAAATTTTACTTAATATTTTTTAGTTTATTTGAAAAATTTATCAATTGACATCAAATATAAATTTAACAATTTACAAAATTGTAATGTTTATTTTATTATACAACGAATGATTATAGTTATTTAGTAATTCTATGAATTAGGATGATTTAGTCGGATAATTTCTTCAATAATTTCCATAAAATTAACAACAAAATTTATTGATTTGTTGATATGAATTATCATTGATCAATTGTTTTATAAATTTAATATTAACTATATATTGTATCAATTTTTAAACTATTTATATATCATATAAATTAAGAATTAGCTATATGATATATAGTTCAAATTTAGGATTTCCTATGTATTATACAAATTTACAGTAGCTAACAACTATTCATCGTATAAATTTAGGTTAAATTGTGTGATATATAGTTCAAATTTAGGGTTACATATGTACCATAGAAATTTACGGTAGCTAGCTCATTTACCGTATAAATTTAGGCTTAGCTATACGATATGCAGCTCAAATTTACGGTTATGATAGTGAACTATTCACAGTATAAGTTTAGATTTGGTTACATGATATATGCACAAACCGTACATATAATTTAGAAATTGTTTTGTTTTTAGCGCCGCAAATGATTAACATAAAAACAGAAGCGGTGCTGAATAATGATGACGCAAATTTAATCGAAATTGCGCATCATGCATTTAACAATGAAAATTATGCAAAATGTGTTCGAACAATTGAAAGAATTGCAACATTGCAACAAAGCAAATTAAATCCGTAATATTTTATCTTTTCAATTAAATATTTTTTTATGCTTAATTTTTGTTTTCTTCGAAACAATGCATTTCTTAATTATAATTATGTTTATTCTTAATGATGAATAATGATTTTTTACATCCTAGTAAGATAGAGAATAGCAAAATAAACTTAGCCATACTTTTAACTTATAAAATTGAGATTAAAATTCTTTCATTATCACTGATCATCTTCAAATGTTGAAGAAAGAGAGAGAGAGAGAGAAAGAGAGAGGAATAGAAAGTAAAAATTGATTATTCCATTCTTTTGATTTCCTCTTATAATTATTTTGTTGACAGATGAATATTGATAATATTTCGTTATTTGATGAATAATAATTAAAACAATTACTTCAATTAAACTACTAAAAATTTTATTTGTTTTTATTAGCTTGTAAAATTTCAAATTATTTTATTTTTTATGGTATCAAATGCATTTATCTAATATTTTGCATAATTATTTCTTATAGAATTCTCATGGATCTTTGTCATAAATCGTACAAAAAAGTTATTCAAAGTGCGGCATCAAATACCGATCGATTAAAATTATGCGAATGGTGGAGATTATTTGTTGGTGATTTTTTAATTATTCTTTTATTTTATTTTATATTATATTTCAATTTCTTTTAAGCATTTTACCTTTCATCATTGATTTTTTTTTCTTTGTGAGTAAAACTGATTAATCACCAACAAATAATGATTAATCAACAATGATTAATCACCAACAAATAAAACTGAACAAACTGATTAATTGTAATGAAATTTCAATCATTAAATATATTCATAATCAAATTAGTAATTAAATTTGTTATATCTTTCACATTGCAATTATTTGATACTATTTAATAGTAATAATAATAGTAATATTAATTTAAATGATAATCATATGTGAAATAAATTGGTAACAAATGTTAGCTGTCAACTGTGTAATTCAATTATGAAATAATTTTTGGTTTTTTCTTCTCTCTCTCTCTTTCTCTTTCTCTTTCTTTCTTTGTCTTTTTCCATCCCAAAAAATGAATAATAAATTATCCTTTGATGATAATAAAATATAAAATTAACGAATTTTAATTAATTAAAAAAATATTTTTCAAATAGAAATTGCATTTAATAAATTCATTTTTCGTTAAAATATAAAGAAATATTAAAAATTTGTAAAATTTAAAATGCAATTTTAAAACTAAGAAAAAATTGTAATTATAAAATTGGAAATTGAAATTCTAAAAAAAGGAAATGCAAAATAATGATGAAAAATAAGAAATGAAATTCAAAATAGGAAATTGTTATAATTCGAAATTGAAAATTTAAAGGGGAAGAAAAGAAAAGGTGGAAAGAAGAATTGAGTCATTTTAAAAACAAAGTTTTAGAAGAGAAAGAGAAATGAATGGAGTAAATGAATCACACTGAATGAAGTATAATTTAAAATTGAGGAAAGATTGAAGGAAATAAATTAAGAATAAAAAATGAATTAAAATTAAACTAATCAAATTTAAGAATTAATTATTTCTTTTGTCTTTTTTTTAAAAAAAAGATTAATGATGAATGAAAAAATATTGAAATGAAGAAATAAGTAAATTTTAAAGAAAAAAGTTTTATTTTAAATTTCAGAAAATACAACATTGGATGATTCATCAAATGATGCATTACTATGTCAAATTGATTGGCGTAGTGAATGTTTGCAGGAAAGATTGAAATTTACACGATGTGTTAATGAACGAATGCAAATATCGGAATTGTTAATTGTTAGTTTAATCGAAGGATATGAGGTATATAATATTTGAGACAAAAAAAAACGGATGAAATTTTAAATCAAATTTAAATTATATTAAATATATGATTGAAATTAAAATTTAGATTGCTATTCAATGTATGGCAACATTTTCAGTGGTTAAATTAAAACAACGTATCGATGGTTTATGCGCAATGATTAGTGATTATTTGCGCAATTTTTGCCGTATCGTTTTTCTTTTTCTCTTTAATATTAATAATAATCGAAATGATTTTAATTTCTGATTAAATAATCACAAATTAAATTACGGATTTTATGATTTTTAATTTCTAATTAAATAATTATCAAATTAAATTACGGATTTTATGATTTTTAATTTCTAATTAAATAATTATCAAATTAAATTACGGATTTTATGATTTTAATTTCTAATTAAATAATTACAAATTAAATTATAAATTTTTTGGTTTTTCTTTTCTATGAAATATAAATTAAATTTATTTCTTTCTAGTATTAAAATGTATATTGAATAGAAATAAAATATAAATGATTGATAATATTTTGTTAGCAAAATTTGAATTTAAAATAATGATACTAATCATAGAAATTACTAATAGCTTTTTCATTAAAAATTAACATATGCAGAAGTTGATATTTTAATCAGCAAACCTTACTTGCATTTTCTACAACGGTTAAATTTGTGTAAGCTTTTCAAATATGAATAGCAATATTAGTTATCACTTAACTTATTCATTTTTAACTTATTGATATCATATCAGTAAGATGTAAATGACAAATTGAATGATAATAATTGTGTCATTTTATCATTATTACAGTATGTTTGAAAAATAGAAACTTTATTATTATCATTGATTTTATCAAATAATTAACAATGTTATAATTATGCAATATCAGATATGCATTAATAATAGTAAAAGAGTTATGTGAATTTAGAATTGAATAAAGTATCATTGGTAATCGAAGAAGGTATCGAATTATTAAGGCTTATCTATAATGAAGCAAAAGATGAATTTGATACAATCATACAAAACAAACTTAAAAATGACGATGAACAAAAAAGTGTTAGTGTATTTTTAAATTTTGAATTAAAAATATAAAAAATTTATATATATAATTTTATATTTATATATATATATATGCAAATTATGACAAGTTTGAAGTTAAGTATTTTATGATCTTTTAATAAATTTAAAATAACATTTTATTGTTTCAGCTAATGGCAATAATGAACGAAATCAATCTTGTCTTACAACATTGTAGTTGGTGTGATGTAAGCTTTATTAATAAGGAAGAAATGAAATCAAATAATATTACAATTGCATACGATAATTCTAATGGAGCAATCGATCAGAGTAATAATATATCGACAACGAATGAATTATCATCATCCGATGATCTCTATCATGATGATATCATTGAAGCACGCTTCTGATAATTATCTTTTACAATAATTAATTCATTTAATTATTTTATTTTAATGCAAAAATAAATAAATGGAAATATTATTTTTGAAAAATTTAGAATGAAAATGATAAAAATCGAATTTTAGAATTGTTAATAATAAAAAGGAAATTAAATTTACAATTTTTATTAAACAAACAATTTTTTAAATGAATAAAATTTTTGTTATATCCATTACTGATAGAAATTTAAATATTTATGAATCAATTAAGGATAATAATATATTTTATATTATATTTCATTTGCCAATATGCACAAAAGAATAAATAACAAAATTTTAATAAATTAAATAATTAAGCAAATAAATAAAAATAAAATTAATTTCTCTAAGTTATATTCTTTTCATTAATTTAAGTTAATATTTCTTCTAATGATAACTTTTATTCAATATATTATCATTGTTTTAAGAGCGATAACATATTAAATGTTAAATGATATTAAATAATGTAATATATTTAATTCTGATATTACATTTGATAACATTTTTCAATCTTATCTTCTTTATACATATCAAAATTATGTTCGTTTTGTTTATTATCAGCAAAATTTATCAAAAGTTTTAGTAATTTCAAATTAGTACTACAGGAATTGAATTGATAACAATTTCATAATGCTAATAATAATTGATATTATTGATCATTTCTGTATAATTATTAATTATTAATTAATGGAAAATTTTATTATTTGATAAATTTCAAATCATCCATCATTCTTTATAGAAACTTTCTTTTTGTTCGAAATTTTTGGTAAATTAATTAAAAATTTTGTTAGAAATTTCAAATTGAAATCTTTTATTTTAATTTGCAACAAAATTTAATACAAAATATTTCTGAAATTGTGAAAATCTTCGTTTTTTTTATGCAAATTTACTCGTTATTGAGATTATGATATTATTATTGACACCCTTATCAAATATTAATACTATTGTTTTATTTATATGATATAAATATCTATTTTATATCTTTCTTTATTGTTCGAAATGTTTTATAAGTTATGTTTAATTTTGTTGCATATATTTTATTTTCTATAATAATAATAAATTGTTCGTAATGAATGATAGATGAATAAGTGAATTTTCAATTTTATAATTCTTAAATTAAACTTTGTAATAGACAAAAAGCTATTTATTTTGTCTCACTCTAAATGATTCATTCATTTTAGGAGGAAAATAAAATTTCGTTCCTTTTGAAATTTCAAATTGAAATATTCTATTTCAGTTTGCAACAAAATTTAACTCTAAATATTTCTAATATCAATAAATTTCATCACCTAATTAAAATTTTAAATTTGAACAAAAAAGAACAACAACCGATTATTGTCTTAGAAGGAATCAATTTTTTTGTTAGTGATGAAATGAATTGATATCACAACTTTGCAGCATTCATAAATACAGTATCGCATGGAAAATTACAGTATTTTCATATTTGATATTTGTTAAAATTTTATTGCAACATATTTTATGTCTATTAAAATGTTACTTAAAGTGCTATTTCATTCTCTTCTTCCAAATGATATTAAATGATTGAGAAATAAGAAAAACACAAAAAACTTTCTAATAAAGAAGAAAAACAAATATGAATTAAGAGAAATTAGCATTAATAAAACAACGGAAAACAAAACAATTAGTTGAAAATGGAATTTAGTCGAAAAATGTAAAATAAAAAGTTGAAATAAAATCAATAGTGCCTAATGGAATTGTTTTTCTTTTTGTCGGAATTACTGATAATTATATTTATTAAGTTTTACAATTCAAATTATCACTCTAATTTTTATCGCCAAAAAATTCAACTGATTTTTCTTTTTCCTCCAAATGCTCTCTGATTTAATCATATCATATTAATAGACAAACAATTAACAATTTTTAATTACATCCTAACTGAAATATTGGGTAATGTAAAACATCTGAATTTTACTTTTGAAAAAAAAGAATTTGTACAAGAAATGTATGAAATGAAAAAAAACAACTGAGCAAAAAAGAAATGATAAAAATTTTATGATAAATAATCAAAATATATAAAATATCATTTCATTACCTTTTATACCTGATGAATTTTTAAAATGATTCCATTATTCTAATCATTTATTTCTGTATTGATATCCCGTATCATTATTATGTTATTAAACTACTGCTTTCGTTTATGCAACAATATCAAATCAATTTTCTTCATTTAATTGTGGCATACAAAAATAAAAGAGAAAACCGTAAATGTGGGAAAGACGAACAGAGAAATAAAAGTAAAGAAGAAATTTTTAAAAAAGGCTTGTAAAATGATAACATTAAAAAAAAGATTCATAAAATGATAAATTATACCGGTTTTGATGTCAACTGGTTTTGATGATACTATAAATTCATGTCATAAAAAAGAAAAAAATGTTGAACTTACAGTAAGAATATATGGAAAAGAAGTGAAATGAAAAAACACGGAAGCGAAATTGATCAAAAATTTGAAGTAAGTGATCAAGTAAATGATATATCAATAAAGTGATATTTATAGAATGCATAAGAAATTGATAAGTGAAATAATTTTGTACATAGTAGTTCTAAAAATTCTACCAGTTTTTTCAATATAAAAAAGTTTTTTTTAATCGAAATATTTTACATACAAGTAAAACGTTACTAAGAGAATGTTTCATCTAAGGCTACAAATCAATGTGCTACAAAATCATCTTATTGTGAAGTAAAAATTATGTGTAACTAACGAATATGCATTATATAAAATAAATAACAATATCTAATTTGCCAAAATATCATCTAAATATGCTTCGTCAGCTAAACATTAACCCGATCTAATTATTTAAACTATACTTAAGAGGTATGTTTTGAATGTTTTTTTTTTAAATATGATAAAAGTAACCAAAGGAATGACTTTCAGGAATGACTTTGCACATAGAGAGAAATATTGCTTCACAATAATAAGCATAAAACAATAAAATTAAAAAAAGAAACGAAAATAATACGTGTGTAAAGGCAACGATGATATTAAACGATTTTCTTTCAATGATTCTGATAAATTCCAAACCAATCATTGCAATATACGCTTTTCATTCATTAGCATTTGATTAACTGAATACCGCCAGCAGGTCGACTCCAAAATAATACTTCCATATCTGGTTGTTTGGTGTCAAAAATAGCAACAGCACAGCCACCCCAACCAGCTCCTGTAAGTCGTGCACCCAATGCACCATTTTGCAAACAGTTTTCAACCTTAAAAAAAGAAAAGAAAAAACGATGATGTTATAGGCTGCAAATATATAAAATAACTTTACCTACAAAATAATTCTTATTAATTCGATTAAAATGAATAATATTTAGAATATTACAATATCGTTAACAATTGGCAATATGGATTAGTTAGAGGCTACTTGAAATATGAAAAAAAACTGACCACTTCATCTAGTTTATCACAGGAACACTCGAATAGTTCCTTACAACTATAATGGCTATCGTTCATCAATTTCCCCATCTCTTTCACATTACCACTTTTACATGCTTCATGAAATAAACGAACTCGATCAGCTTCCATGTAGACATGTTTTGCTCTTTGTGCCAATTTAAATATTTTCACTACAAATATTCAAATAAAAAAGTGATCAGAGGAAATTATACAAAGTAAACTTCAATGAATTTCAATTTTTGAATGCATTAAATCGATTGGGTCCAATTACCAAAAATTATATGTATCCCTTAATTAATTTTTCCTAAGCCATCATAATGAACAGATTATTTCATTGTCGACAATTATAACTGCTATCTTTAGTCCATTTTCGTTAAGATACCACCAATAAAATAGCCAATCCTCAATTTTTGAATATTTTATTCTAATTTCTCTTTAAGCTTTCACCTTAATGAAGATCATAGGTACATTAAATAAGTCTCATGTATTAATATTCCGAAAGTTAGCCTTCTAAATTGGAAAACTAACTATATTGAGTGTTGGCCGAAAGGATTGTTTCGTTAAAAATTTCATTCGATATATCTAATAAGCTGAGTGCATTATCCTTGGTGTAAACACGATTGGGCAACACTTCCTCGACTACAGCAATCATTTCCTGAGCAGTCTTTCGCAACCGTTGTGCAACTTCACTTAATGTCCGGATTTCTTCCCAGTTTTTTAATTCAGAGATTTTTGCTATAATCTAAAGTAGTCAACCATATCGAACATTCTTCCAACTAAATTTTGAGCAAATTTAAACAATTAAATTGCTGTAGAAAATCAAAATCATAAATCTGTGATCGATTAAGACATACTAGTAAAAGTTTTTAATTCATTTAAAATTTTAATTTGAAAAATCTATTGTAAACCTGTGCTGCTAGACGACACTCCACAACACGTTCATTGTATTGAGAAGAAGCTGCTTTATTAAGCGCTTCTCCGGAATGAATCACAGCAAAAAGAGCATTTTCGGGAAGTGTAACTGGTAAAAATGTGAGCGGATTAAAGTTAATGAGCATCGCAGAACCTTCACTAGCCAAAACTTCAATTGCTTGATCCATACCGCCACCCTCTACACCGACATATCGCTCCACTTCGGCACACAATTCAGCAAATTCTATCTGAAATTCACATTTATGAATAAAAAATTCAAACAGCAATATAACAGAAAACATTTTGGAAAGAAAGTATAGCATTAATTAGATTACGCAATAAATGAATGAAGCAATAGATCGTACTAAGCGATGGATTACATATTGATTTACTACGAATTTCGCTAAACTCTTTCTCGAATTGGACGAACTAAACTATGCATAAATTACAATTCTACCTTGTTGATAATATCAAAAGTTTGCCCGGAATGCAGTGCAAGTGTTATAAGTGCTGCAGCGCATACAACAGAACTGGAACTAGAAAGACCAGCACCTGTTGGTATGGTACCTGCAACTTCAGACTTGAAGATGAATGAAACTTCAACTGTGCAATTCATGAAAATTACATAAAGTATAAAGGTATAATTATAGACGAAAACTGTAACATAATCGAATTCATATTCAATGCCCGAAGATTTCATCGCATTTCTCAATATTGAATTATTATATATGAAATAATTCAATATTGATTAAAATTTAAAATTTTAAAATTTAATTATTACTACTTCATGAATAAGATATTTTAATATTGTTGATAAGATTTTCAAAACAACACATTACAGCCTACCATGAACTAATACATTCATGCCTTTCGGTGGCACATTCAAACGCCTTAATATACCTTTCCAACCACATAAAAAATAATGAAACCATTCAGGTTTCTCACTACCCATCCAATCATCGGAAAATTTGTATGTATGCGCTCTTTAAGAATAACAATTTACTAATATTTTACAAGTATTCAAAATTTTTTAATATTAATTCTCACTTAAGTTAGGATAAATTTTTGGAAAAAAAGATGAATTTTTTCATAACTCAACAATTCAATATTATAACCAATGAAATTTTATTTAAAAGCCTTTTGTAACAATAAAATTTAGCTTTTAAAAGCCTACTACAATAGTGAACCTTTACTTGAATGCCGTATTGATATTTTGAAACACAATTTCATTAGCATCATGAAATGAAGCTAAGATATATGTTGAAGCGTTAATTGCCATTGGTAATACACCATAACCACTGTAATCGATATGTTCGCCTGCAAAACATAATATTTGTTACATCATTATATTCTTCATTAATATTTTAATGCTTATAAGTATATGTGTTTTCAATAATTATTAATGTAAATCATTATGACTTAATTATGCAAATTTAGTATCACAATTAAGTAATCCATTTCTTACAACGATAAATTTATGCATGAATAAATAAGTATCGCTCAAATATTGCTTCCATACATTTCTTTTCTTCGAGTATTTTATTTACTCACCAAAAAATTTTTTAAAACTTTTTCAATTTTAGTAATTAAAAAGTTTTGTTAATTTTTCAAATATTTCATTTGAATATATTTTAAAAGAATTGCATAGAATTTTTTCTTTTTGAGAAATAAATACTTAACGAAAGAGTCATATAAGATTTAGTAAAAGAGTAAATTTCTTTGTTTTTGAAAAAGTACCAATTAAATTAACTCTTCCTGGACAACGAACAATATATTTTGGAGAACAATTGAAGCGCTGTTCGAATTCATCTTTCAACTCATCAAGATCCATTATTGCCATGTTGAGATTGGACTATCACTAGTAATAATGCTCTATGGAGATAAATCAATATGTATAACTATAATACATTTGGATATAAATCAGTAAAGGATATCGGAAATAGAATTTGAATAATTTATTAAAATTTTCCAATCATTTACTTTACTTATTCCATCACTATCAACGATATATAAAAGAAAGTAGTATTGCAAAAATATTAAAATAATATTAAATAATACTTAAAATTGTTTTTTAGGCTAATATTAAAACGGAAATGTAAGCAACAGGAATGGATGAAGAATGGTAAAAAATAATGAATTTGAAATTTTTATAAGAGAAAAAAGAAGTTGGAAAAAATTAAAATTTTTTATTCAAATTTTTTCCATTCATTTAATATGGCAACAACATTTACTATCATTAAATGTAATTTATTTCATTCTTTAATTTTCATTGGAAATTCCATTCATTTAGTATGTATTGAAAAAACAATGAAGCAAAAATTTGAATGGTTAAGAAGAACCGGAATAATAAATAATTCTGAAAATTTATGAATATAAATTAGTTCAACAAAAATGCATGAAAAAAAATTTTTTCAAAAAAAATAAATTAATCAAAAAAACTGAAGATAATGAAAGGATTGATACCATGAGAAGATGAATGAATGAATATGGAAATGATATCGCAGAATCAATGATATCGAATACGATGATATTTTTCGTAGTATTTTAAATTTGAAAACTCTTTAGAAATTCCGAAAGAAAAAACAGGTATTACTTCAAAAAATTACTTACTCATATGGCGCACTCTCATTTAAATTTCAATTTGTTAATTTTCTATTTTATCAAAATAGCTGATTAATTAATCTTGTCTGATGAGAATTTCACCAAACAAATTAATTAAAAAATTAAAACGTCAAGAAGAGAGAGAGAGAGAGAGAGAGAGGGATAGTATTAATACGTATCATTATTGCATTATAATAAATTGTTTTGTTTTTTAATGATTCTAAGGATTTCTCTTCTTCCAATTTCAAATAGTAAATTTGAATTTTAAGCAATACTTTGCTTCATTTCAAATTAATTTTTCGATTCAACCAGTAATATCCTTAAAACATCTGACAGATCGTATAAAGAGATATTTAAAACATTTATAAGAAACGTACTAAAACAATTTTAAATTAATTTCACGTAATGCGCGAATTATAAGTTACGAAATGAAATTGAACCTCTTATTATCACAAGATGAAGAAATTCTTAATTATCAAAAGGCATTATTTAAATTTGATAGAGAAATGAAGTAGCGTTAAAGAATTAGGGGAAATTAAATTTGAAATTTTAGATTTAAAAGAAATTTGAATGAAATGATGCATGCAATTCAATGGATAGGAAAATGAGTAATGATGGTATGCGTATGTGTGAGTATGTGTGTGTGTGTGTATGTGTGTATGTGTACATGTATGCATGTATGCATGTGCATGCGCATGCCGAATAATAATATAAATCAATTTCCATTATGCGTTTTCATTTTTCTTTGTGAACATTTTTTCGTTGTAAAAAATGGAAAAATATAACATTGCAACATGTTTAAACGTAATGTTAAAGTGCGAGAACTTCTAATTTCTATAAAAGAATGAAAAATTAAATGGTATGAATCAAAGGTTTTCAATTTTTCGTAAAGTCAATTTGACAATTCAAACATTGTTACCGTAATACTGAGGAAATTTATTTCACTTTTTTACCATTTAGTCCTTCATAATACATCATATCATATCATATCATATTATATCATACATATTAATAATTTTATTACAAAACATACATCATTCCATACACATCTTATACGACACATTCTTTATAAGCCATAAAAAAGTTATTTGATCTCGATTTCCAAACGATATAAAATATATGGCTTCAACCGCTTCAACATAATGTAACAAACAATAACTTATATATATCTACATCTATATATATGTATTATATATATATATATATATACATGCCCCATATATATATATATTGATCCACACACATAAGTTACAACTATTTGTACATAAATATTTACGAATATGATCACTTTTTTTGATATAAACGTTAAATGCTTTAAATATTGAATTTGAGCTTCTAAATAAATATAAATTTATTTATTTACATACATATATAGCAATATTTGACAATTTAAGTAAGTGAGGACAGAGAATAGAAAACATATTGTACAAGAGTATATTTAAAAGGAAAAACTTCAAACTGTTAAGTAAAAAGTGAAACAAGAAGGAAATTGAGGAAAAGAGGAAGATGAATAAGGAATGGAAAAAAATAAGAAGGAAATAAGTGATTTCATATAAACGATGCAGAAAAAGAGAAAACACAATAGAACTATAGGAAAAATACTACGAACTTATTGAATGAACAAATAGTTAATAAATAAACTATTGACCAGAAATATTAATAATAGCAAAGGTAGTCTAACAAGTAATTAACCTGAAATTATTCCAGTAGTAAAATGTTAGTGTAAATAAGATATACACTAAAAATAGAAGCAAGCATCATACCATATTCAATCATTCCCATAATACAAATGAGATAAACTTTATACACCGAGAAACAGAAGAGATAGTAAATATTATAAGGAATATGCCGGGTGTCCATTTCCATGGAGGGAATATTTGGTGGTCACTTTCGTTTTTCTTATAATACGACGACAGTATAAGTAATTGTTGTTACAGAATGATAATTTACATAAAACTATGCTAAGCCTATGTTTTACAGATATTTCATTGTGTCTTTTCTCGTTTATCTGATTTTTTTTCGACTTAAAAAGTAGAATATTTTTATTTTTACGTATACTTATGCTTGTGTTTACACTTATATTCGTTTTCTTCATTTATACTTATGTTTACGCCATTACTTATATTCAAATTTGTAGTTATATTTTGTACTAAATTACATATTTACACTTATTTCTGCTATATTCAAACTTTTGTTGTTAGAATTATTCGAACATTTTTTTTATGAATGAAATGCTACGATGTGGTGATATATAAAAACATGTAGTTCAGATCAATTTTTAGGTCACAGCGATGAGTTTATTTGGTGGACCGAAACTAGGAACTACTTCAGCTACCACTTTTGGTACTTCAATTTCTACACCAGCTTTTAGCTTTGGAACTGCTACTTCAGGGTTACTATAATTTTTTTTTTTAATGTATTATTAATCCTAGTGATTTCTTTGTAAATGTTTAAGGTGATAGTCGTTAGTTAATACGGTCATCGTAAGTGACCGTATTGTGTTAATCATATTCCGATTTGTTAATTAGAAGCAATGTTTAATAATACATCGACTGTGCCTTAGTTTTATTAAATATCAGATTAGTACTACAAAGAATATACACGTCTATTTCGATTTTCATCATCTGTTATCATGTTCCATCGCAGTAATGAAAAGAAAAAGGAAAAGCATCAGAATGAGGATAAAAAAGTTAAGCGTAAAATGAAAACAACATCTTTGAATAATCAGTGATTGAAATACAGGAAAAATTTTATTCATTATGAAATTATTATTTATTTCAGCACAGCCAATAAACCATTATTTGGCTCCACGACGACCGCACAGCCGCCTTTGTTTGGGACTCCGACAGCAACTTCTACTTTTGCGCAATCTGGAGGATTATTCAGCTCGAAACGTAACTTCTTTTGTTGAGATTTGACTTATAGTTTTTTTCCTTTTTTTACGCTGATATAGTTTAGTTTGGAAAGGTTAAAATAGGAGTGAAGATGATAGATATCTTTCTAAGCATTAAAAATTTGATATCTTCAGTTTCTAGTTTTTATTTTGAATGTTAGTGATAAATAATAAGGCATTTTTTAGCCATCTTTTCATATGTTATTTCATTTTACGAAATTTTAAATCCTTTTTCTTTTATATGTTTCACAAAATTTTTTAGTTTTAATCGTATTCATTCTTCGTGCTAGAAATATAATTATTACTTTGAACCGTTATGACTAATCTCTTTCTAGCTGGAACAACAACTTCAACAAGTCTGTTGTCATCCGGGATGAAGCCTGCTGGCTTGCCAGGCACATCAACCACATCAACTGCACAGGCTTCACAAATTTCAACAGTACAGGATTTGATACAAGTAAAATTGCACTGTGGTTTCAAAACAGAAAATTCTGTTGTAACATTTTCCGCTTTATCATTGATGGCTTCTGCTTGAATGATATATTCAATTAGAAATTTTAAATTTCATGTTACATAATTAGGAATGAGATAAATTTTCTTCTATAATATTGGTTTATATATCTATGAAGTTAAAAAAAATCATTTAAAATGTAAGAATCTGTAGACAATCAAACAAATGTGTTTTTAGAACTCAGAATGCCTCATTAGGTCGTTGACATCGCCAGATCTTTTTGGTGATGAAAGAGATGGTATTGTTGCGAAATTAAATCAGCTTCTGTCTGCATGCGGAATTGGTAATGGATTTTATAAAGGTGACCAACAACCTATTTCCTACACTACAGAAAATCCTTTTTACCTGTTTAAAGCGATTGGTTATAGTAGGTATGTAAATTAAATATTTTTTGCAAGTAAGTTTGATTGGTTATTCTGCATTTCGTTAAGTTTTAAAGTGTTAGTGTAGGATAAAGAACTTTTTGGAAGGAGTAATTTGTTTTTTAAAAATAGAAGTAACAGACATATAAAAGACAAGTATCATTATCTTTAACATGTATTGTAAGTTAAGTAATAGTTATTATGAAATGAAAGAGAAAGCATAATTAAATAAATTTATCTGCTTCTAAAATATTACCTACAGGTGTGCATGATTTTATCTGACAGGTATGCATGATATAAGACTTTCACCCCCATATGCACAGTTTTAATTAAGTACGCAACTTATCTAGCAGATAATGGTGTTCACAGTCGGTGATTACTGAAAAAAAATAAAATGGTTGTATTTCAGAAGAAGTGATTATAGTGATAGCGATGGTATTGTAGCTCTAACTCTAGGAATTAATTATGAGCAGCTTTCAAAAGCTACTCAGCGACAAAAATTCATAGATTCGATGAATCTTATACTTGGGAATAATACAAATGTCCGAGCGCATATCGAACTTATTCGTCCACTTCCAGATGATCAGACTGAAGTAAGCTATTTCAGTGCTAAACTAATCTTTTAATATACACGAGAAGGAGGAATGAATATAATGAGTAAATTGATTATGTGTTATTTCATTGCAATTCAAGTTTTACTAATCCATTTTATTTTGCTCTATTTTTTTAGGTTTTATTATATGTGACGGAGAAAGGCAATGGCAGGTTAAGTAGCAAAGAATTGTGTGCTTTCTTAAAACAACCTGCACAAGATACGCAATTGAAGAACCAGCTTTGTGTTGTGAATGTTTTATCGCGTACTGTGATGGATGATGTAAAAAAGCGTGCTTTCATCAAAAATCCTCCAGCTGGTAAAAGTTATTTAGAATTATAACTTACAAAATTTTTAATTTGGAAGCATTTGAAATTGTGCTTTTGTTTAGGATTTGATTCACAAATTTGGCAACAAGCTGTTCGAGAAAATCCGGATCCTGATAAATTGCTTCCGTACCCAATTCGAGGGTTTGAACAGTTACGTAAAAGACAAGAATTGCAGGTAAAAATATCATCATTTTGAAATGAATCTGTTCTAGTAGAATCAACCTTGAGTATAAATTAGGTATTCGATTCATTATGGATATGAATACTTTTGCTGGTAACCTTTCAGGCAGCAGAGATACGTCTTGAGGAACGTGTTGTTGAAGAACTGAAGCAAAGACTTGCTCAAATAAATAGTAAATTAATAGCAGGACAGAATCAATGTTCATATCAACGGTTTGTATTTTAAAAAATAAACTTTCGGAATTTATGGTAAAGAAAATTTTCGTTGCAAACTAGTTTTACCTTTCGTTATATTTTGCATTCGATTTTCTGTTGAAATTCTGCATTTTTTTAGGCAAAGACACAAAGAATTGTCGAATCGTTTGTTACGTTGTTTAGCAATGCAATCTCTCCTTCAGCAGTATACAATTAGCATAGATAGCGCCGAAGAGAAACTCGAAGCACGTCTTGAAGCATTGAATGCATCTCTTATAGCACCCGACCAAATCAAGGTTTCAAATTTGTGCAATTTAAATAAATTGTGTGGAAAAGAAGTATTCGCAAGATATATGATTTTTCTTTTATTATTCTTATTCGCGTGTTTTAAGAGTCGAATTAATGATTTATTAACCATTTTGCGTGGCGAAGGAGAAAATCTGAAAACAGCAAATGAGACGAAACTGAAATTAACTGAAAGCGATGTGACGCAAATTAAAAGGTTAGTCTAATTGATTTTTATCATTTAATACAACTACTTCATTTTTTTGCTTAGTCACTTATATTTGTAAAATTAATTGCAATGCTTTGAGCGTGTTATCCATCGATTATCCAGAAAATTTTGAAAGTTGAAGTTTGCAAGTAGGAATTACTGATATGAGTTCATTTTCGAATTCGAAGTGAATGCAATAGATTAATTATTAGAAACAGCTGATTTTTTATTTATCTGTTCTTAGTTTTTGTAAACAAATTTGTAACTTCCATTTTTTAGATACTTATATCGAGCTCAGGAGGCACTTGAAATAGTTGTTGATGCTGTACATGAAAGTACTGATACTCTCGACATTATAGAAGCACATCTGAAATAATTTCAAACATCCGTATATTTGTTGTTAACTGTTTGTTGTATTTCAGTAAACTGATCTATTGGTATAATTTTTCGCTTAATGCAATGTGCTGCGCAATAATTAAAGAAACATTTTCTTAATATGTCGTTTGCTCTCGCATATGTTTTCGCCTTTATTACGATATTTTGACATGAATGCTTATCTTGTCACTCTAAGGTTTTTTATTCAGTACCTTCCGAAATTTTTTTCTAATTTAGAAGGAATTTTCGAACGGTACGTCATTAGTTTTCATATTATGGAGCGGAAAATGATCCCCAGATTTAGAGATTTTCGGCATTTATCATTATGGTACAATGGAGTATAAAAACGGATAAAAATATTTGCAGTGAAAAGATTAGAATGGAAATTGACGAAAGAGATGATGAAAAACCAGGAACAAGTGCTTCAGACGGAGAAATGAGTGAAACTGAAAAGCCGAAGGGGCACATCTACAAAGTATTGGGACATGACACTTTCGTAAATTTGAAGAAGATTCAGTAAGTGAAGAAATTAGTTACATAATTTTATATGAAGACTTCGAATAAGATTAGAAATTATTTTCAATTATGACGGAAGTGTTTTTTTCAATAGCAGAGACTTACATCTTGAAACAGGGATGATAATCACATAAATGCAGTAAACGTTTTCAGTGTTGTGCCAACATGGATTAAACAAAGTGAAACATTTGCATCAGAATTGAATGAAGAAAGTTGTGCGGAGCTTGATTTTGTCAAAGGTTTGCATCCTTTGCTTGCACATCGTGTGAGGGAGCACCTCAAGCAGTGGTATCCTGTCCAGCGAGCAGTTCTTCCACATCTGATAGCTGCAACTAGTGTTTGTTCGATTTTCCCTCCAAGGTTTTGCAGTTTAAATTAAATTTGAAGTATGTCAAATGCCGAGAAATTTGTCGGTGATGGTGCCGAAATATGTTTTACTTTTATCCGAAACGTTAGTGATAACTTTTCTGCTGGCTTTCACATCTGCTGTCCAATGTACAAAAAGAAACTTTCCGTTTAGTAATTTTCCGAACTTTATCATTTTTTATCGATGAATAATGCAGTCATCTTATCTTGTGCTTCATTCGCTGCTAATAGCCGCTTTTGCAGTCAAGAATATTTTTTTCAAATTTCTGCTAATGTGCCAGAATAGCTTACCTTGGGATAATATGAAAGACTTTAAACAAATTGATCATTGGTTTACTTACCTCTGCTTTTGTGCGATAATTATTTTTGGTAGTACACATATCAGTTTGCGGATTTTCAACTGTATGTTTTGATTTAGGTGACTTCAACAATTTCCAAATTCTTGCCATTTCGTTATCATTACTAACTAATGTTGTGTTTTTTTTTTAGAGATTTGGTGATCAGTTCTCCAACAGGTAGTGGTAAAACACTGTGTTATGTAATTCCAATTTTAAATGCTTTGCGGGGATGCACGATGATGGATTGTCTTTTTGCATTAATTGTGGCTCCAGTACAGAATCTTGTTGATCAAATGGAAAAGGTATGATGCATCGGATAAATCATAGGGATTTTTGATCGGTCGAGTAAAAAAGGTTTACGTCAAGTTTATATACTATTGCTGATGCTGTCGTTCTAATAATTGCTTTTCAGGAGTTCAAAAAATATAATGTTTTCAATATACGTATCGCTTCACTTTGTGGAAGTCATGATCTTAATACTGAAAGACAGCAACTCGAAAGCGCAAACATAGCGATTGCAACGCCAGGTCGTTTGATGGAGCACATAACAGATCTGGATTTCCTTGTCGACTTTACACATTTAAGGTTTGTAATTTTGCAAACATCTTAATTCGGAATTTTCTAAAAGTCGGAATCAGTTGAAGTTTGTGAGAGCTTGACCGAAGTCTCTAAATATTTGGTGATGGAAGCAAGATTTCAAGTTCATAATAAACCTTGCTAATTGTTGCTGTTTTTTTTTATTCAGCAAATCACTATCAGTGAGTAATATGAAACTTGTGACACAGATGTTATTTATTTATATAGGTTCACATTATTGTGTGTCGTTTGATTTTGCCTGAAATTTTTTCAGATATTTAGTAGTCGATGAAGCAGATCGTATGTCACATACAGCTCGCATTGAATGGCTTGATGATCTCGAAGCTGTTGCAAATTGTAACTATTTATTTTCTTAAAGCTGTAAGGGCCACCTTGAATCCTTACTTTATCAGGATCATAGCTCTTTTTAGATAGAAATTAAATGTCTTGCTATATTACAAGTAGTAACTGGGATAGTTCTTTCCTTTTTTTTGCTCGTACAAGAAGGAAGCTAGGAGTTGTTCAATGATTCATGAGAATTTGTACTGTCTTTATACCTTATGATGTACTGATAGAAGTTCTTGAAAGAATAGTGAAGAAAATTTTAATTAATTAATAAATATGTCTCTAATAAGAATAGTATCAAATCTTTAATGATAACCTCGTTCAGATGAGAAATTTCCATCTTTAAGAGCTGAAATTTTGTCGTGCACTTGTCACTTTTTTCCAAAATTTTGTTAGTTATCGGTGTTTCCAAGCTTCTGTGAAGCAGTCATAGGAAATTAGGATAAATGATTTACACGCCTTGTTTTATGCCAAACATAAATTCCTTTTAAATGGCAGTGTCATAAAAAAAAAAGTTACATTATATCTGTCATTTCTCATTTTATGTTATTTCAGATAATCATAATTGTAATACAGTCGACGACCTTTATAACGCAAGTTTTTTGCAAAAGATACTGCTTTCTGCCACGCTCTCCTTGGATGTTGAAGATCTTCATCAATGGCGCCTTCGACATCCTCGTCTATTCAAGTACGATTTTTCATACTTTCAGTCGAATAATAGTTAACTATTGTTTCAATTCTTTTATTCTATAACTACCAATTATTTTTTTGATCTTTAGTTCATCATATTTCTTGGATTCTTCTAATCTATTGCTTGTTCAGTGTTGAATAATATTCCTTTTGCAGAGCGGTGAAAGAAGATATTGTTGTAACGAATGAGTCAAGTTTAAACAATGTTATCATCCCAACTTCATTAAAGATCGAATACATCGTATGTGACACAAAATTTAAACCACTTGCAACACATGACCGAATCGAAGGACGACAATCTTGGAAAAAGATTCTAATATTCGTTAACAGCAAGTAAGCGCCATATTGAAATATTGAAATTTACGTATGTGAACAGAACTTAGAAGTGTGCTATTCAAATAGAAATTTAGTTTTAAAAGGGGTATTTCTAAAGCGATTTCGAAATAATTTTGGAGACTTGGTATAAGTCCTTTCCAATTTCAGGATGGCTAGTTATCGACTTACAGTATTGTTGAAAACGCTTAGCGCCGGAAAATATCAAGTCGAGGAACTCTCATCAAATCTTTTCGGTAATCGACGGCAGAAAGTGCTGGCAAGGTGCAATATCTGATTTGCAAAATGTTTCGAAATGACTTAATTTTTTCTCAAATATTGACAGAATATGCGATATTTATGGCTTTGTGCAAAGGCAAATTTGTGTTTTGGAAATTTTTATAAGATTTTTTTACTTAATTGGTAATATTGGCTGTTTTTGAAAAGATTGAGCAGCTTAATCATTTATTCTTTATTCGAAAAATTATTTTAGGTTCAGGAAAGGAACCACAAGAGTGCTTATTTCAAGTGATGTCTTGTCTCGCGGGATTGATGTTGAGGGTATTGACGT
Organism: Cercopithifilaria johnstoni; assembly: GCA_916381525.1. NCBI lineage: Eukaryota > Metazoa > Nematoda > Chromadorea > Rhabditida > Onchocercidae > Cercopithifilaria > Cercopithifilaria johnstoni. The sequence goes on from CAKAEH010001068.1 coordinate 97,827, forward strand.
CGTAATTAATTATGATAAGCCACTTAATGAAAGATTATTTGTTCATCGAGTAGGGCGAACAGCGAGATGTGGCAAAAAGGGAAGAGCCATCTTCCTCATTTCAGCTAAAGAAGTGATTTCTTTGCCTTTTTATACTTTTGTTTCATACTTATGTAGTTTTTGCACCTCGTCTTTTAGGTTTGCGCTTCTTTTAGTTACATCTATTTGCATTTTCAGAAAAAAGATTTCCAGACTACCCTCCAAAATATTTCTTTCACCGGAAAGGTTAAAGAAAGAAATTTCGAAGGCGTGAAAGATGGTGAAACAGAAGAACTGTACGGACAGGCATTAACAAAGCTTAAAGAAGCTTTACAAAAAACGCAAAAGGTTTTTTTTTTGGTTACGAAGCAAAATTTAAATGATGGAGAAATAATAAGTGATAGTTCCTGCCTTTCTACCTTATTCTCAAGAAGAAAGTCATGAATTTAATGTACGGTCAATTCTGATCCAAAAATTAGCTTGTTAATACTACGATCAATTTTCGGTTGGGAATTGATCACCTACAGTAAATGATAGAAAATCATTTTTGTTATTTGATTTATAATTCATGAATGTTACTTTAAAGTATAACAATGTAAATATTTTATGTAGTACACATTTCTCTTCTAGCTAAGGTGTTATATTATATCTATTGTCCATAGTTAGTAATTTGTTAATCATGCGCAATAGGTTTGAATTTTCACAGTGTTTCTTTAGGAAAACATCAGGAAGAATGGAAGTTTCAGAAACAGGCAGAAAAAAGTTCTAAATCATGAAAAGTTATGAAGTTATTGCGGTTCGATAATTTTCTTCAGAACTTCAAATTACAAATTCATGAACGTGGTGAATTATTGTTGTTGTTTTCATTGCTCAATAAATTACTTCTAGTGAGTACACTTAATTTACAACACGCTACCTGCTGATTATGCAGATTCACATTGCTTATGTTCAGTATGCAAAAAAGTTTTGCTCATTTTAATGTTTTGTTTTGCATTTGCATTTTGTTTCATCTAGTGCAAGATCATGAGCAACTTTAATGTTTTTAAATAGTATTTGTGTAAATGTTTATCTGAAGGTAAAAAGAGATGGTATTAAATATCCAAATTGAAAATTTGAATAAAATTGAGATGTATTAGAGGGTTTTTTCAGGTTTGTTTGAATTCTCTCTGGCTGTCATTTACAAATTGATAATCAGACGTGTAATGGTTGGTGTTTTGTAATAAGGATTCTGTTAGTATGTAAAACTAACAGAATCCTTATCACAAAAATCTCTGAAATATTTATAGGTGATCTGGAGTTGGTAATATAAGACGATGACAGGAAGCTATTTTATGACCGATCTTGTTGCCGATAGTCTATCATCTGAAATTGATGTAGATTGGAATGATGCTGTGCTATACACACCGTATCATACACAGGCCCTTCTTCATGAAGTATGCTGGCATTCCATCGAGTTCTAAAGCTTGATTATAATTATTATCAGAATGCGGTCATTGCCGCTCTCTTAGTTTTTTATGTTACTGAGCATAGCATCATCAACTATAACCGACCAAATGCATCAATTACATTTTTATATCTTTTGTAGTATGCTGACTGTTTGGCCGTACGAACACTGCTAAGAATGGCGAAGTTACCAATTCGCTTAGAGGAGCGTCCCAATGCTGAATTCATGTCACCATCCGAAAAAGTACCCTTCCTGAAGTTGCAGTCACTTTTAATACCCGAATATTTACCAGTTGTTGATTTTCTTGCAAAACGCGTAAGTAGATATTTTTGAATTCTGTTCTTGACCCGAATTTTTTTCATATTGGAACAGCGTACTCTAAAATTTTTAACATTTGAAGCCCAGCATTTTGTTTTTGAAATTTAAATAGTAATCAGAATTACTGCGCATAATTAAACGTATAATTAATTTGTCTTGCAGAATGTAAAATTATCAGCCGGCTTGACGAATCTAGAACGAGGAGATATGCATGCATATATGGCTCTTTTTGATGATATTCTCAAAAATATCGAGGTACTATTTAGTTTAGAATGTTCAGGTATTCATGCTCTACTGGAAATTTTCTGATTGCTAGAAGTATTCTTTCTTTTTAACAAGGCTATTAAAATTTGCCATAGATATACTTTGCTTATCCTTTCTGAAATTTAAGTGGATTTATTTGTTTTGCTGAGATTTTGTGGAATAGTAGTTCTCAAATTTTTATAGCATTGCGAAGGTTATTCGGTTATAGATGTATATGGTGTGGATCGACAAAAGGAATTATGCTCAGGTAACGAAATATAGATACGGGTCAGTCTATCTGTTTCCGTTAAATATTATTTTACCATGGACGAAACGGCGTGCAGTGAGTAACTATTTGAGTGCTCTTGATTGGAAAGGTAAGTCACACGTAGGCATAATGGAGCTGGCGGATCGATGTTTCAAAAGTATGTCGTCGAAACTTGACCGCAATGAGTTAGTTTACTTTCTTAACCTTTTTTTTTAAATATGAAGCTAGGAGGGGATCATAATTTTTTTTTACGATTTTGCTATAAGTGATTCTTTTGTCTGTGATATTCATGAATACTCATGACTGTTCCTAACTATGCATTTGAAACTTTCTATTTACTCCCGAAAATATTGTCCGTTTCCATTTTATTTTTTAGCTTTTATGTTTTAAGATACTTCTTCGGCGATTCACCAACTGAACTAGATGCGTTGGCATTCGGTCATTTTTATACCATTTTGACAACAGAACTACCAAACATGGAGTTGAAGAATTATCTTCGTCGATATTCAAATTTAACTGAATTCTGCCAAAGGATCGACAAAAAATATTTTGTTCCAGAATCAAAGAAATGAACGAGAATTCTCGATTACTTTTGTATTTTGCATTTTAATGCTTCAAAAAAGGTTGTAACGGATACTAGCAATTGTGGAATGCAAAATTCCAAATTAATTCAGCATTTATTGCTGAATGTCATCAGCAGTGTTAGCAATCTTCAGCGTCCATTTTAGAATGGTACAACGCAGATTAGTAAATCGAATCATTGAAATCAATTTAGTGCAAAGTACTATTTTTAAATCATTTCTAGCGCTGGCGTGCGGAAATTTGACTCTTTTCATATGCAGATTTTATCTTACAATATTCAATAAGTACTATTATCGAGCTAAAATTTCATTGTTTACGCTGAGATCGATAGATCGATAGGCCAAAACCACCCGCTACCGTTATTGTGGCTAAATACGCTGTTGTTAAGGCAGCAAACGTTCCAGCGAAAAATTTCTTATCAACACATATTCCATCAAAAAGCCTCAATGTCTTCTCATCCGTATCTGAAATTATTCAATTTGCTCCAATACATATTTTTCGCTTGAAATGAATCACTAGCAATATAACAATTAATGAAAGTTCGAAGAGAGGAATTTAAATGATAAGTTATCACAAAAAGTCCAATTGATTTTCTTACTTCAATTATATATTTTTTCGTTTTGTTTTGTTTTGTTTTAAATTCTTAGAATATTGCAAATATGACTGAAAATATTTGCGTGAAGAAAAACAAATGTAAAACGAAGAAATACTTTGATGTGATAAAGTATGAACTTGTTGATCAATTACATGAAGCTTATGATGTACTAAATTATCCGTTGAATAAATTTCAGTATTCTTCTTTTCTTTTTCCCCTGATCGCCTTATTCGCTTGGAGCAATCCTATAACGTTGATTTATGATATTCATACTGGAATAAAATGAAGTATAGAAAGAAGAAATTAATAAACTTGTAATAGATTTGGCGTATTCCATTTCCAATATGATTTTCACTTATAATGAAGTGATGAATGATTGTTATATGATAAATTCAAAATAATATATAAATTATAAGGTCAGAGATATTTAAGGCTGCTTATAATTTAAATTAAGATGGATGAATTATTGAAAATTTGATGTAAATGAAGATGAAAATAAGAGAAAAGGATGGGAAACTGAAGAGAAAAATTTTTTATTTTTATAGAAATAAGATTTGTTGTATTATATGATTAAATTCATAGAGGGTCAAATGAGGTAAATAATCATAAGTGTAATTTAAATAATTTCATATAAAAATTTAGGTGATGGTAATGGAGTTATCATTAAAGACGAGATATTGGAGAAGCTTACTGGCTGTTTAGGACACAAATAATCTGTGTTATTAGTGGTAATTAATTGGTCCAGTTTTCGTACACATATAGTAACTGCGCATGATATCCATACTTCATCAGCATCTGGAAATTTAAATGCTGATCCATCGGCAAACGCCTGAAATAACCATTCTATGTTGCTTTTAAAATTTCATTAATGAAAATTCTAAAAGGATATTATTTTTTCTTTCAATCACTACTTAACCAACGAATAAGTAATTAATTCTTTTTTTGATGGATGTTATTTTCTGTCAAATTTAAAGAGAAAAAACAAAGAAAAAGGTACTTTAATTTTATTAAATTCTTTCAATTAATTTTATTTAAAATTTCCATATTCATCTCCTTTCTCTCTTCTTTTTCATTCTCTATCGCTCTTTATCAATCAGCTTTTTCCATTTCTTTTTCTGCTTTTATTTTTCTTTCTACGATAAGTCAGTTCGAGGATACAATATAATTGACAACAATGTCCTTGAAAATCATATCCATCCTCACCTTAGAGAGATTTTTTCAAGAAAGAAATTATCAGCCATGGCTTCTCGATATAAAATTTTCATATTTGAATCTCTTTAAATCTTAAGCATATATATATATACATATATATATATATATATTCATCATACTCAAATTTCGATCATACTCTGATCGTATTTCTGACTAATTCCAGTCGTACTCTAATCTATATATATATACTATGGGAACAAATTTCAAATGTTTGTTCTAAATTAATTGACAATATGATTGAGATTAACCGAGAATATATTAAGAATATAATTGGAAGTAAACAAAAATATGATTAGAGTACGACTGGAATTAGTTAGAAATACGATCAGAGTATGATCGGAATTTGGCAGTACTCATAAATAATATGAATCTAGTCTATTTTTTTTTGCTTCTTTGTAATAAATCAGCAATTGATATGTTAGTAATAATACCTGAAGGTTATTCTCTGGATACTGTACATTGGATACGATAACAGAATCCAAAGAGCAACTATTTTCGATTAATTTCATTTTACGACCATCTTCTGCTTCCACTGAACATTCTTTTACCCATATACCATAAATTCCTATGGAAAATTAATTAATTTAAAAATCTTAAGCAATAAATTTTCATTAATCATCTTTTTTGCTAAATGGAGTTCTTTTTTCTGTTTTAAGCTACACTTTAATTTATGCAATTAATAATAATCGCTGATGAAAAAATTTACCTGCTTTAGAGTTCAAATGCCAAATGTACATTAATGGATCACCAACAGAGACTAATCGTGCCGGTTCCATATTTGGATCCGGTACACGTCCTTGAACAACTGTAAGATTTACGATTGGTATATCAGCCGTTCCATCAATTGTACCACGTGTACTCATTTCTCTACAAATATAACATCAACAATAAAGAAGTGTATAATTTAAATTTCTAAATTATATTAACTTCTTTGATTTTTATATTTCTAAGTTTAAATTTTTAAATTATTTTTAATGTTTGAAAAAATTTCGTTTCTTTTTTTAGTTGGGAGAGGAATAATTTTTAGTTCTATATTATTAAATTAAAAATTTCTCCATCTCTGTTGCACAAATATCCAAATTGGTAACAGTAATAATTAATGCGAAATTAACATTATTTTATTATTTGTTATAACTAATTAAAGCCATCTGCAAAAATTAAAGTCATCTGCAATTAAATAAATATAAAATTAAAATCATCTGCAAAAAGAATAAAGGATTTGAAGATATTTATTACTTCGTTTCATCACTTATCAGTTTGCATTTTTGCAGCAACTGTAAATAAAATTGGCGATAAAAAGCTTTTGATAATTAAGAAAAAAATAATAAAAGAATTTCATCATAAAATAATGATAAAATTTTAAAGGAAAGAAACAAACATAGAAGTTGCTTTTTGAAAAGAAAAATATAACATAAAAAGAAATTTAAATATTTTTTTCTCTTTCCTTTCCGCATTTTTATGATTAATTGAAATAATAAAAATCATGAGAATATTGAAATTGAACAACATACGCTATGAAATGGAATTTGGTTGCGACCTTGAAGGATTGCTGTTGAAAAATGCAATGTACCGCAAATGAACGATCGTCGGCAGTCACAAAATTTGGATGAAAACTGAAGACGAATACCACAAATATTTCAACTTCTTTTGTTTCAGACTAAAATTTAAATAATTTTTTTCAAACGAAATTTAATTTATTTCAAATAAATCAATAGATGTAGAACAAAAGATTTCAATTAGAAAATTGATAAAGTATGCATGGACTGTAATAATTGTTATACTTATTTAAAACAATAAGTTGAATGATCAAATGAAGGATCGAAATTACATTAAAATTAATATTTAAATAATGGATTATTTAGAAGATAAATTTAAATAATTCGAACTTTTGAATATAAATTAAAATCTGCTAGTTCAATTATATTTATATATGTATATATTATTCTCATTTGAAATACTGAGAAAATAGTAAATTTAGAATAATAGTTAATCAATTTGATTTTCAAAGTGGGAATAAAATATTTCGAAATAAAGAAAGGGAAAAGAGAGAGAGAGAGAGAGAGAGAAAGAAAGAAGAAGAAAGGGAAAAAGCGATGACCTAATTCTAGATGATCTTAATTTAATCTTCGAACAAGAATGCTAACATTGACCTCTAATAAAATGATGAACCTTTTTTTCATTTTAAGAATGAACAAATGAATCGAATGATTCATGAAAGAAATTATTTCAGAAGAAATAAATGATTAAAGCAGATGAATTAACTTGGCAATTCACTACGATTAAAATAATATTCGAATTCAAATTCAAATGAATTATTTTCAATGAAATCAACTTTGCTAATAATTTTGGTAAAAATTAAAGTTTGAAAATAAAAATTAAAACTTGTTTAAAATGTTGCTCGATATTATTTTTGCACTACTATTGTATAAAATAAAGTAGTAATTTATATTAAAATAATGAAATAACAGTAATAGTATAAATAATTATAAAAAATGATTCAGCAAAATATGAATCCTTAATTATTCTTTCAAATTTTCTTCTCATCAAGCTTGTTAGACTAATCTAATTTAATTATTCAAATCTTTCCTTATCTATAGAATTAACTTCATCTAATCATCTTCAGATATCAGTTAATGAGCCATTCGTTTGCCTTTTAATCGAAGCCGATGTAAGGTAACAATGTTTCTGATGAAGCAACGTGATGTAATATGATGTTTGTGATGTATCAACGTGATTTAACAATATTTTTAATGTAGCAATGTAATCAGGAACAAAAGACGTTTCGCTTTTTCTGCAATTACAGTTAACCTTTGATGATTCGATTAACTAAGTGATAATCTACGATGCAATGACTAATAGTAAATAATAGGAACTAATGGTTAGTTGTATATAGTCACTGCATGTGAGCATCATTATTAATAAGTGATAACAGATTACCCCGTACTTATCATCAAGAATTTGATAAATGTTAATTACATTAGTCCAAGTGATACTATGCTTACATTCCTTTGCAGAACCAAGCCACATTGAGCAATACGATTTAACGGAATTGAAAGTGACGGTGTCGTAGTATCTTCGCTAAGTGAATAGATTGACGCACATCCATTCGTCCGTCGCCAATTCTTAATAAAAACAACACCCTCAAATAATTCTTCGGTCGTACCTTCGATCGTTATATTCTCTGGTCCACATATTGCTTGAGGCATCCCTATCAAATTTCTTATCATTTCAAATTTTATTAAATTGTAATTCTTTTTTAAATTTTTTTCAAAAATTTTTATCATATTAAAAAAAGAAAAAGTGAAATATTCAAAACGAAGATCAAAACGAGGAAAAAATTTGAAATTTAAGCATAATTTTTAAGAAAAAATTTTTATTTAATATTTAATGAACAAAAGCACTGTTAAAGATAACCTATTAATTTATTATTGATCGCTTCCTTGTTTTTTCAAACTTTATTTGCTTCTGATTTATTAAGAGCTTTGGATCGGATGCCAAGTTTACTTTATAGGTATTCTTGTTGGCTATTTGTTTCAAAATAAAAACTCTTCAACAAGATTTCT